>VRLP01010296.1:0-10086 GCA_009660295.1 Lophius piscatorius
TAGGTCAGACCAGTGTCTGTGGTTAGTTCATGTCTGTAGGACAGACCAGTGTCTGTGGTTAGTTCAATGACTGTAGGTCAGACCAGTGTCTGTGGTTAGTTCATGTCTGTAGGACAGACCAGTGTCTGTGGTTAGTTCACTGTCTGTTATAAGAGTAGGAGTATGTAGGAACACATTTTGGACCACATCTGGTTCATACCCGTCCTGACGTCCCAGACTTTGATGGTTCTGTCTTGTGATCCCGTGAAGACGAACTTGTCGCTGTCTGAGAACGCCGCTGAGAGGACGCCCTCGAAGCAGAAACCCTGCAGAGTAAGGTCCCATTACACCTGAACGCACCACTCATCATATATTTTCTGTGATGAGTTCGTGTGTGCGTTTGTTTTCGTGTCTGATGAAGAACCCTGACCTTGTACTCCATGGTGTGCTCCAGGACCAGCGGGGTCAGAGCCCACAGCCTCTGGACGGCGTCCTCAGAGCCCACCACAGCGTGCGTCCCCCAGTTGCCGGCGACCACGCAGGTCACGCGACTGCGGTGAGGTTCCAGCCTGGAGCTGCCGCCGCCGCTGAAGTGATGGAGCTTCACCTCGCCGCAGCCCGTCCCGTACAGCAGCCTGCGGTCGGACAGAAGCGCCATGGAGGACAGCGGGGCGTGGAGGAGGGACACGGGGAAGGAGCTGAGGGGTCCCTCCACCGCGGGGAAGTTATCTCTGGTGGTGATCTCAAACAGACACACGGAGTCTTCATAGGCCACGCCCACGTGCCTCTCCTGGGAGCTGACGGCGATGCAGAGGACCCTGGAAAGGCTCTCTGGGGGGGGGATGCACAGGGTCTCCTGAGTGAGGGCTAACGGGTAGATGAGGACGGTACCGGTGGTCAGACCGCAGAGAAGAAGACGTTTGTGCTGAGTCAGCTCCAGGCAGCAGACCTCAGCAGAGACCGCCAGACGCTCCGACAGAGAACCTGCAGGAGGACCAGGAGGAGTCAATCTGTTTCTTCTTCTTCTGCTCCCTTCAGGGTCTCCACAGCGGATCATCTGTCTTCTTCTCCCCCTGTCCTCTGGATCTTCTCCTGTCACCCCAACCAACTGTATGTCCTCTCTGACCACATCCAGAAACCTCCTCTTTGTTCCTCCCCTTCTCCTCCTGCCTGCAGCTCCATCTCCAGCCACCTTCTACCAGTAGATCCACTATCCCTCCTCTTCTTCACGGGTCAGAACCATCTCAGTCTGTCCTCTCTGACTTTGTCTCCAGGACGTCTCACCTGGACTGTCCCTCTGATGTCTCCTTTCTAATCCTGTCCTTCCTCCTCACTCCCAGAGAACATCTGAACATCTTCATCTCTGCCTCCTGTCTTCTGCTCAGAACCACCGTCTCTAAACCATCCAGCAGAACTGCCCTCACCTCCATCTTGGAAACCTCTCCCTTCACTCCTGCTGCTCCTCTCCTGTCACAGATAACTCCTCACACCCTTCTCCTCAATCCCTGTTGCTCTGAATAGTTGAGCCCAAGTCCTTAAACTCATGCTCCTCCTCCACCTCTACTCCTCCATCCTCAGCTCCTCCTGCCTCCCTTTTATTCACACACATGTATTCTGTCTTTCATTCCTCTTCTCTCCAGCGCATACCTCCACCTCTCCAGGTTCTCCTCCACCTGCTCCCTGCTCTCACTACAGATCACAATGTCCTCCACCAACATCATAGTCCATGGAGACTCCTGCTGACCTCCTCCGCCAGTCTGTCCATCACCACAGCAAACCAGAAGGGGCTCAGAGCCCATCCTTGGTGCGGTCCCACCTCCACCTTGAACCATCCGTCTCTCCTGCTGCTCTCAGACACTCACCTGTCAGGTTGTTCCAGCTGATGACCTCCTTCTGGCTCTGTTGTCGCACAAAGAAAACCCGGTCTGCGTCTCTGGTGACGGCGGCGTGGGCGCAGCCTGTAGGGATGGTGGCGCTGGGTTTGTGGGCGGCGTCGTACTTCATGCTCCACAGGTGGATGCAGGAAGACGCCGTGGAAGATGAAAGGATGAGACCGCCACACAGGAAGACGGAGGTGACGGGAGCGTCGGAACCACACAGAGTGTCCAGCAGAGCGCCGGTGGTCACCGACCACATCTGAACGCCGTCACAGGAAGTAACAACAGAAGTTAAGATAACGGGTCCATTCCAAACTTTTATTGTGAAAGAAAAGACCCGTTTGGCGGTTCTGAGGCGCTGGTGTCCTGGTTGGCGTCCGTTACCCGGATGAGATGGTCGGCGGCTCCGGAGGCGAGCAGCCGGGAGTCTGAGGAGATACAGACGGACAGAACGGTGTCGTCATGAGGGAGGTCCAGGAACCGGTCCAACGGGTCGACGTTAAAGAGGCTCAGAGTCCGATCAGCGCCTGAGGAGGAAACAGAAGTTCAGCCTCAGAGACTCAGAATAAATATTATCAGAACGATAATAAACGAGGGAATGTTTCTATAATGAATCGTCATCATGATGGATCAGAGATAATAAAGTTATGAGTTCAGTAAACAGAACCGAACCAGCGATCAGAATCTTCTCATCTTCAGTCACTGACAGTAAAGACGGAACCAGAGGGAAGTCCACAGCAGAGGTTCTGCCCGTCCTGGAGATCTGCAGACAGGAAAACAAATATGGAAGAAAGAAATGTATAAAAAAATATAATAATTAAAAAGTTTGATAAAGAAAAACTTTTTTTTTTTTTCTTCCTGACTAAATTATTTTATTTGTATTTGTTTGTTTATTTTTGGATTATTTATTTCATTAATGTATACATTTAATCCATATATTTATCTAATTATTTGTGTTTGTACATTTTTATTTATGTTTATTTATTACTTTATTCTAGTATTTCTAGATGTATTTATACTTGTTTATGTATTTCTACGTATATTTATTTGTATAAACATATTTTATTTAGTTCTAAAAAATAAATCTTTCTATTTTTTTCATTTATTTATGTCCCAGTTCATCCTCCGTAGGATGATCATTCGGATTCTGACAGAACCTCTCCTGGTTCCGTCTGTCGGACCCTCAAACCCAAACAAACGTTTCTAATGATCGTTTTATTTCTCGGACCAAGAATCGGACCTGATGCAGGAAACCTTCTCTGGAGACCACCAACACTTTCCCGCGTTTGGGTGACGTCACCGAGGTCACCACAGTCACATGTTTGTGTTCAAGCTGCGTCTCCACGGCAACAGTCCCGTCAGCGGGAGAGATTCGGACCGCACCAGAATCCGACAGAGAAACTACAGATTCTCCCAGAATCCCCACGACACCAAACTCCTCATCTTCAGCGCCGCCGCTGCTGAGGAGCTCAGCGGCGTCCAGCCTCCACACCTTCACCTGGAGGAGACACAGGTATCACACGAGAGTGAGGTCATGGTGGCCACAGGAAGTAGCGGTTGTACCTGTGTGCAGGAAGTAGTCTGTGCAGGAAGTAGCAGTCGTACCTGTTTGCAGGTGTGAATGAAGAGCAGCTGGTTCTGTTCAGACAGGTGGAGGTGTACTGATGAATGGGTGGAGTCAATAAGCACCGCCTCCTGGATGCAGAGAAGCTGCTGACCGGTCATCAGGCTCCACCTCCTCAGAGAGCAGTCAGCAGCCAATGAGAGGCAGTGGGCGGGGCCGTCAATCACCTTGACTGACACAAGAGCACCTAAATGACACAGATAAAAAATGTATTAATCATTTATCAATATTATTATTATTGTCGTCATTATTGTAATAATTCTTTCCCAAAACGTTGCCGCCTCAGATCCTTCATGTTAACGCGATAACTTAAAAACCATTTCATGGATCAATTCCAATTTTTATACCCACATAGACCTTATTGCGAGGAAGAACTGGATTGATTTTGGCAAAGATCCATGGTTCTGACACTGTGTGGAGCTTCTATCCAAAATGTTTCAGGCCGTTATTTCTCAACCGGTGTAAATTTGTTGAATCAGCCGAATCGACTGGGATCTGATCCTAGAACAGATTGATGACATCATAGAAACAGTTTGGTAGAGTCACTATGGGATCTGATCCTAGAACAGACTGATGACATCATAGAAACAGTTTGGTAGAGTCACTGTGGGATCTGATCCTAGAACAGACTGATGACATCATAGAAACAGTTATTGGTTGAGTCACTGTGGGATCTGATCCTAGAACAGACTGATGACATCATAGAAACAGTTAGGTTGAGTCACTATAGACTGTGAGATTATTAAAGAGTCACACTGATGTGAGGTCAGGGGGATTGCTGGTACAACGCAGGAGCCTGGGGGGTTTCAGGGACAGAGGACAGGAGTATCTCTGACCTGTGTGACCCAACAGTGAGTGGATGAGCTGCTGGTCAGCAAGACTCCAGACCGCCACCACGCCATCCTCTGAACCAGCAACCAGAAGCTCCGCCTCCACACTGACGTCCACACAGAGAACACCTGAAGACAAACGCCGATTAATGACAAACACAGTTTGAGTTTCTGCTGGTGGAAACAAACCAAAAGATTATGACTACGAAGAATCTCTGTCTGAGTTTAGTTTTAGTACATTTGTACTTTTATTTCTATTAAATACGGAGGACCAGAAATGTAAAAAAAACTTTATATATAAAATGAGTAAAACACTTTTATATAAACCGTGACAAATTTATATTTCAGAAAAAACAAAATTAAACAAATCAAACACAACTATTTTTCCGAGATGGGATCTGATGGGATGGAAATTTGGTTTTGGGCTGTAAAATACCAACTATGTCCACTAGAGGGAGCAGCATGTAGACACCATCACTTGTGGCCATTATTCAGCCCAACTGTCTTTCCTCCTCACCTCCATGCAGGCCGCTCAGCGTGTTCTGCAGCGCCCCCCCTGGCTGCTGCAGGAAACTGCACTTTGGAACCAGGACGGGTTCAGGACAGGTCAGTAACCACTCCTCACATTGGCTGCACAGCCCGCCGATCAGGGAGGGCGGGGGTTTGGCCAGAGAGCAGAGTCGGGCCAAGAGTTCGGTGTAAAACAGCGACATATCTGAAAGCAGCAGGAAACTTTATTTATTCATGGACAAACATGAAATATTCTCTTTATAAACCTCAGAACTGTCACATCAGCACAGACTGACTGACCCATGTGACCGTCCAGGAAATCCAGACTGGGTTTCATCAGAACCAGAGCGTCTCGGATCAGTCTGGTCTCGGCGCAGTCCATGTAGTGGGAGCACAGGTCCAGATCCTGGATCAGGCTGGAGACGCCGCAGATCCTGCTCTTACAGAAGAGCCACTCGGCGCTGCCTGCAGACGGCAGCAGAAAGATACACTACTAATACACTCAAATACTTATATACGTGTATTTCATTGGTTCATTAATAAATAAAATGTGTTTTTATTATTATTATTATTATAAAAGTAGACGTCAGCTGACTGAAACATTGAAAACATCTTTTATTTATTATATTTGTAAGTATTTACACTGTAAGTATTTAATCTCTAGAACTCTGACTTTTAGCTCCGCCCAGGATGTTGTGATGTTGACAGAGTTATTTTTTCAGCAGCCAGTCGTCTCTGAAATATGATAAAATATTTATAGTAAAGTTATAAATAAATAAAATTAAAATTACCGATAACCTCTTTCCTCAGGTCGTCCCACAGGCCGGCGTTCAGCAGGTGAAAGGTCAACTCCTGCAGCTTCCTGACGTTAGCCAATCCTGCAGCAAACCACAGAGGCTGGGGCGGGACCTGTGGCGCCACAGAGCCAATCAGAACGCAGCATGAACCAGAAGCAAACACCATCTCAGCTCAGCGTCAGTAACTGAGTACAAATACTCTTTTACAGGTAAGAGTATCAGTAACTGAGTACAAATACTCTTTTACAGGTAAGAGTATCGGTAACTGAGTACAAATACTCTTTTACAAGGCAAAAGTATGAGTAACTGAGTACAAATACTCTTTTACAGGTAAGAGTATGAGTAACTGAGTACAAATACTCTTTTACAGGTGAAAGTATCAGTAACTGAGTAAAAATACTCTTTTACAGGTGAAAGTATCAGTAACTGAGTAAAAATACTCTTTTACAGGTAAAAGTATCGGTAACTGAGTACAAATACTCTTTTACAGGTAAAAGTATCAGTAACTGAGTAACTCCCACCTTCCTGTCGGACAGGAGAAGCGACAGCCCCGGAAGAGCCACCGGCTTCAGTTTCCCCGCCCACCGACCCAGGAAGTACTCTGCCAGGTTCCTGAAGCTCCGCCCCCGTCGCTCTGGTGTCAGATACCTGGCTGAAGCCGCCGCCCACAAACACCTGAACGCACACGAACACATCAATCAAACGTTTAACCTTCATGGTGAACCACCGATTCTCTCTCTCTTTACCGGTTGTTGAAGGTGAGGGCAGCGACCCCATCCCTCCAGCGCTCCTCCAGTTGGTCCTCGAGGTCCCGCTTGAGTCGAGCCCACAGGAAGGGGGGCAGCCGAATCAGTGAGGGGGTGGGGGGGAGGGAGTACCTGTACACCTCAAAGATGACATCATCATCCAGGGACATGACATCACGTAGCTCAGACTCCAGCAGACCGTCCCTGTGGAAAAACTCCACTTTCAATTAAAGGTGGAACAAAAAGTTTTTAGATGAAGTGTAAAAAAAAAAAAAAGATCAATAAATACGATTTACGTTGAAATACCAGCAGCTGTGTTTCAACGTAAATCGTGTGTTAACGCTTTATAAGTACCGTAAGTTAAGTACCGTTAATACATAAGTATGTAAATTACAACGTGTTCTGAAGAATATGATTGATCCGCCTTTATACACATCTGGGATTTTCTGTTTCTGTATAGTGAAATAAATACTCCATAAAACTCCATCATCAAATGTCTGCGGAACAAAACATTTTTTTAGCTACACTGTAAAAGAAAAAAGTATAATTGAAGATTAAATGATATTTAAATGATAAATTAGAGATATAGAAATAGGTAACTATTTCTATGAATAATTTAAGGTAGAATTTTTACATAAAAATGACAATGACTTGATTTTACAGTAAATTACTATGAAATAACATTTAATGTCAAAGACGGAACATAAATGACAGTAAACTACTGTAAATACTTCCAATTAAGATTATTGACGGATGTATACGGTAATCTTAACATCTTGTTACTGTAAATCCTAAAAGTTTAAATATTTTGATGGAATGATTTTGTTTCTGACATTTTCCTCATTTTCCATTAATTTTACCAAAAGGTTGTTTTTTTCACACAAACTACAAATAAATTAATGTTTATATTCACAGTTCAAATTGCTCACAGTAAGGATATAGAAAAACTACGTAGAAGCTCGATTACGGCTCCCTCACCTCGCCAGAGCGATGTATCCTAAGGCCCCGCCCACCAGCTCCTTCCCGTGTTTCTTCTCCAGCATCAGGAAGAGCTGTGACATCATCGCCTGAGTGTCGGCGCCCAGGTGCAGATCTGTGATCGGGGTGAAGGACGACCAGCGTCTGGCGGCAGACAGCATCAGTTTGAGGTGCAGAGGACATCCAGTTGGTTCAAAGTGCTGCAGCAGGACGGCGCTCTGCTCGGGCGTCAACGTCCTCCGGGACGCTCGCAGGTACGACTCCGTGATCTGCTTCCCTTCGTCCCGAGACAAACGCTCCACCTCAAAGAAAGTCTGCAGACTGTTCCCAAACTTCAGACGCATGTTCACAAACAGCTGGCTGGCGGTCTCCATGGAGACCACCAGGTGGACGTTGGGCGGGATGGCGGCGGGCAGCCAGTGGAGCTTGTGAGCGCGGTGCTGGTCGGACAGCTGGTCCAGATCGTCCAGGATGATGAGCAGAGTGTTCCCCTGCTGGGACACCGCCGTGAGGACGTTCTGGAAGAAAGCCCGCAGCTCCAGGTGACTGTTGGCCGTCAGCGGTGAGGGCGGAGCCAAACCAAACGCCACACAAAGCTGGAGACAGAGGCTGCGCAGGAGGCGGTCGATGTCGGGTCGCTGAGGACGCCGGATAGAAAGCAGCCTGATCACCACCGCCGCCCCGGCCTCCAGGACGCCACGCATCTCCTGCGCCAGTTTGCACAGCAGCGCCGTCTTACCCATCCCAGCGGCGCCGTGGACCACCAGCGGGCTGTGATCCACTTTGGTGGACTCCCACATGGCGAAGCAGAGCTTACCCAGAAGCCCCTCCCTGACGTAGAGGCCTCTGAACAGCTCGGCGCTCATGGCCATATGCTGTGCCACTTCCTCCACCACCGAGTCTGAGACGTCCTCATCTTCATCCTCAATGCTTCCCCAGATCTTCCTCCGCCGCCTCGCCGCCGGATCCACCGCCGCTCCGATCCTGGCCTTCATCTGGGACACGAACTGCTCGCAGACGGCGTCCAGGTACTGAGCGTGCTCCTTGCGTTTTGGGTCGATGCTTCCTCTACTCAGCTCCACACAGTGCAGGTTGAGGTTCTTCTGGAACGTCTCGTAGAGGCGGGACTTGAGGCCGGCGAGGAGACCCTGAGCTTCTACATCCAGCAGGCCATCAATGGCCAGATCCATGAACTTGGCGAGACGTTTGGGACCGTCCCTCACCCTCTGGCGGGGAATCTCTCGGACGAAGAGCAGAGCCGACGGGTTTCTGACGTCCCGCCACAAACCCTTCTCCAACTCTTTCTCTGTGACTGTGGACAGGAAGAGGAAGACCCTCAGATTCTGCGGATACTTGGGGACAACAAACATTGCGGGACTCTCTGACCTGACGCGTAGAAGTGATGTCTCTGCTCGGCGGTGATGTCACCGGCTGCCTCGGCGTCCGTGGCGGCAGAGCGAAGGAGCTGCAACAGCTGAGTCTCCGTGAGACGCCAGGCGAGGACGTTGTTCTCGTGGTGCGGCCCGCTCTCCAGTCGGAGGTCGCTGTAGAAGGGGAGGTGAGCCGTGATTGGCCGGAGGACGTAGGTGGGCGGGACTGCGTTGTTGTCCTTTAAGAACCACTGAGTCAGCTGCTTGATGCCTTCTGGGTTTTTGGAGAGTTTGGATAAAAGAACCTCAAACAGTTTCTCCGGGATGAGGCGAGGAAGAGATCGGTGGCCGTACCGGTTCCCCAGCAGAGCCTTTGGAGCCCAGACACAGAAGAAGGATGGATTAATTCATCTCAGATCAAACTCTTCACTTCTTTACTGCCATGACAACAAGAACCGTCTAACAAATATGATTCAAAGGTTCTTCTGCAGCGTCAAGAGGAAACGCTGGCGCCGATCCGTTAGATGCAGAAAAAACCCGGGTTCATGTGACCAGAACAGAACATTTGTGACGGACGCCGGATCGACCCAGTGTCCTGAAGTAACAAGTCTGTTTTTGAAGAGCAGCGAATCATGTGACACTGGATGTAAAGAAAACTCTCGAGTACATCATCAAAGTATTTGTACTTAGTTACTTCCCTCCGCCGCTGATCTGATAAATAAATCACAACCATCAAGAGGAAGGACTCACAACGAAATCCGGTCCGGCTGAAGTCCTCCTACAGTTCTGGACCTCCTGCAGGAAGATCTCGGCGGCCTCGTGGTCTCCTGAAGAAACGCCTCGAACCCCCCAACGCAGATCCACCACCTAAACAGGAAGTCAGGCAACCAGCAGATATTCAGTGGAGCAGGTAATCGTCTGGAGATGATGATGACGATGATGATGATGGTGAACAGGCAGACGTACCTCAAACACCAGGCCCAGACCGCGACAGAAAGCAAGGACTTCTGGGTAAGCTTTCTCCAGCAGGGCTTTTCTCTCGCTGCTCATATCTGAGACACAATCAGGGAGTTAAAGGTCTGCTGTGGATGAGTGTGACCTCTGAGTGACCTCTGAGTGACCTCTGAGTGACCTCTGAGTGACCTATGAGTGATATCTGAGTGGCCTCTGAGTGACCTCTGAGTGACCTCTGAGTGACCTATGAGTGATATCTGAGTGACCTCTGAGTGACCTATGAGTGATATCTGAGTGACCTCTGAGTGACCTATGAGTGATATCTGAGTGACCTCTGAGTGACCTCTGAGTGACCTCTGAGTGACCCTTGAGGACCCAACGCCCTCCTGAAGAAGATCTCCAGTCCTGTTTTATATTTGTA
>VRLP01010297.1:0-10085 GCA_009660295.1 Lophius piscatorius
GACAAGAACATCTCTCAGCAGTTCAAAATGTCAGTTTGAACAGTTAGATCAATAATGAAGAAGTTTAAAGAGACTGGAGATGTTAGACATCCGCCTGGAAGAGGATGTGTCTGTAAACTGACCCCACACACTGTGAGGAGGAAGGTTGGACTGGATAAAGAGGATTACAGCTAGAGACGTCAGAGGTCAGTTGGGGTCAGAAAGTCTCCCTAACCACCATCAGATGGCGCCGACACCAACACCATGTTTGGGAGGGTAGCTAGAAAAAAGCCTCTGCTGTCGTCCACACACAAGCTAACGCTGCTACAAGCTAACGCTGCTACAAGCTAAGGCTGCTACAGTTTGACAAACGCCACTGGGACTTTTCCTGGAACAGGGTCAGAGGTCAGATGAGACCAAAGTAGAGCTTTAAGGTTACAAACATCAAAGATGGGCGTGGCCTAGCAAGAAAGAAAGTCGTAGGGAAAAGCCCCTCGTACCCACTGTGAAGTCTTATGATGGCTCTCTGATACTGTTGGGCTGTTTTTCTTCTAAAGGTTCTGGACATCTTGTTAAAGACAGGGTTCCATGGACTCCATCAAACACCAGAAGATACTGGATGAAGACCTAAAAGTCTGTCAGGAACCTTAAAGTGGGTCGTGGTTGGACCTTCCAGCAGGACATTGTTCTGAAGATCACCTCAAGATCAACCCAAGAATGGTTCAGAGGTCACAAAATAAAGGTTCTGCCTTGGCCAACCCAGTCACCTGACCCCAAACCCACCAGAACATCTGAGTGAATACTTTGCATTGACATATACGGGAAAGTTTTGATGATTGTCATATTTTTTAACCAATCAGATTTCGAAATTGCCATTAAGGACGTGTTCTTTGACTAGCTAGGGGTAGCTAGCTACCCTAACTGCAGACTGGGCGTGGTCTAAGTCGGCCGAGTCCTGCGTCAGTACTACTACGTCAGTACTGGAAGGCGCTGATATTCGTCTCCAGCTCCAGTGCTATTGGACTATTTTTTAAAGACAGAAAGGTGTCCGGATTCGGTCTTACGCCCGATGACATGTATTCTATGCCAGAAAACACTGTTGATGGCATTGTTGTTTTCTTGTTGCTGGTTTGATGATGTTGAACTGGTTTTAAACTCTTTATTACACCAGATAAATGTCACTGCACATACGTCAGTGTAGCACTGAAGGCCCAGGTGGAAAACCCACGAGCCACCACTGAGTTCTCTAATGGTTCTTAAGTACCGTAATATCCTCAATGACTTGTTTCACATCTCTCTCGCTCTTTCTCTCACTCTCTCTCTCGCTCTCTACCTGTGGCCCCCTTGGAAATGGGGGCCCCTCACTGTCTGAAAACAATTCAATGAGGATAGTCAAGGCCAACAAAGGTCAGAGTCAAAATCTTAGAAGAATTCTAGCAGAAATAAACTGACAGATTTCTGAGTTGAGCTGTGAAAATATTTTAGTTTATCTTTAAAGAAACGTCTTTAATCGAATCAGGAAGTTTCTTTTTGTAACGTTTTCCGTCAGCAATGATATAGTGGCTTTAAAATGAAACAAAAGTCCAAATTTATGACCATCAGGGTCGCCTTTGTACCTTATCTTCCAGAAAATGTTCCCTTCGATACAATTTTTTCAATCACACAACACGGGTTGGCCTCCACTGATCCTTGGGCACCCATGACCCTGGTCCTCTTTCCTTACACCACTCTGAAGGTTCTAACCAGGAACCAGGACCACCCAGCAAGACTTGCAGCTCTGGAGAATTTCTGAACCAATCGGAACATCGATCTGGTTCTCGTCAAAATCATTCAGGTCCATATTTCCTGCTTCCAGCATCAAGTCCAGGTAAAACACGTTCACCTGCTGCCCAACAAGCATTAATGCTTTAAAGTATCTGAATCTCTTTAAGTCCTAAAATACAGAGGGGGAACCCCGAACTATATCATTCATTTAGGGTAATCCTCTGTAATTATACTTTTCATACTATTGTAAGATATTATTTCAATTTGATGAGCTTTTGACAGTTTCTTCCTGTATTTCCCTCAAAGCTGTTTTTACAGTGTATGGATAGACGTCCTCCTCCGGTGACCCGTACTCACTGGGGGCGCGGCGTCAGCGTCGACCTGCGTGGCGGCTGCCAGTCCCTCCTTCATCATGCAGGTCAGGCCGTAGAACTCATGCTGCTGGTCGATCTCAAACAGGCCCAGAAGCTTCCACTGCTGCCTCAGACCTCCCCAGCGCCTCCTCTTCACCGCGCTGGACCGCTCCGGGTCGCCCGACGCTGCCGACATCTCCATCTGGGACACAGAGAAACGCTCAAATCCAAAAAACCGTAGCGGAGTGTGAGCGCAGCCGAGGCTCTTTTTTCAGAGCTCCAGCAGAAAGAAATCAAAGCGCTGGTGGAGCCCAGAGAGGCCAGCGACAAGGACAAAAGACAGACGACTGTCAGTTAGGGCCCAACACGGTAACTATGGAGACCAACACAATACAGCAGCCTCATGGACTGTGCTGTGGTCGGTGGCATGATGCTGGTCACCCAACTGCCACGTGTCTTCTGTCACACAGAAAGATTTCTACCGTTATGACAGTAAACAGAGGGAAAGGTGGAGGTTCTGATGTCAAGTTCTGCTCGTACCTTATTTTACCTTATTATATATCAGAACCATATTAAAAACCCCAAATCAACTTCAAATAGAGTCACAACTATCAGGTGTATTTGAATTAGTGTGATGTCTGTGGACAGGTTTATTTTCAGTGTCAGGAACATTTTACCTGAGTAATCTGTTACTATGTGTGAGTAATCTGTTACTGTGTGATAATCTGTTAGTATTGGTGAGTAATCTGTAACTATTTATGAGTAATCTGTTACTAGGTATGAGTAATATGTTACTATGTGTGGGTAATCTGATACTATGTGTGAGTAATCTGTTACTATGTGTGAGTAATCTCTTACTATGTGTGAGTAATCTGTTACTATGTATGAGTAATCTCTTACTATGTGTGAGTAATCTGTTACTATGAATGAGTAATGTGTTACTATGTATGAGTAATATGTTACTATGTGTGAGTAATCTCTTACTATGTGTGAGTAATCTCTTACTATGCGTGAGTAATCTGTTACTATGTATGAGTAATCTGTTACTATGTAACGACCGACCGTCTGTTACTATGTGTGAGTAATCTGTTACTATGTATGAGTAATATGTTACTATGTGTGAGTAATCTGTTACTATGTGTGATCAATCTGTTACTATGTGTGAGTAATATGTTACTATGTGTGAGTAATCTGTTACTATGTGGGAGTAATCTCTTACTATGTGTGAGTAATCTGTTACTATGTGTGAGTAATCTGTTACTATGTATGAGTAATATGTTACTATGTGTGAGTAATCTCTTACTATGTGTGAGTAATCTGTTACTATGTGTGAGTAATCTGTTACTATGTATGAGTAATATGTTACTATGTATGAGTAATCTCTTACTATGTGTGAGTAATCTGTTACTATGTATGAGTAATCTCTTACTATGTGTGAGTAATCTGTTACTATGTAACGACCGACCGTCTGTTACTAACGACAGACCAGCCACAACATTAAGACAATTTACCGGTTCTAATGTTGTGGTTGAACTCCTACATATCTGGAAATTGAAGTCATTAATTTTTTTTAAATTTTGAATATCCATTTCTGAAACAAAAATCAAATTAGCGAGAGACAACGACCGTTTTATTAGTAATGAATAATAATATTAGTTATTTTGACTCCAAACTTTCAGCTCTACTTTCACTGAATAACTCTAGACAATAAGCCCTTTGATGTGGTCGGGGTCCCTACCTCTCCCCCTGCCAGCGTAGATTCTTGGATGGGGAGGGTTGAGCTGAGATGTAATATAGGTGGAAATCTTGAGCTTCACCACTAGATGGCACCAAATTGTTACACACTGCACCTTTAAATCTTCCAATTAAAAAAAGAAAACTACAAAAATGAACAAATAGTTAAAACGGAGGAAAATCCCACCAACGGAATGAACAGACAAGCATAGAATCCAAAGAAATGAAAATTACAGGCATAAAAGTCGATAAATAAGGAGAGGAAACATTCATTCAGTACGTAGTCGTGTGTAAAAGTTCACAGGCAGATTCAAAACCTGACTGTAAAGGTCAAACGCACAGCTGACTCTTTTTTCGGGGCGGGGGGGGAGTGAAATAAGAGACGACTTGGGGGGGGAGGCATCTGGCCGCTCCATGAGCAGGGAGTTTGTCAACAGATCTGGGCCCCCCACGTCTGGGGGGACATAGCTGAGGGGCTTTGAGTTCCATATGCCTTCAGTTTCAAACAGGACTCAGGAGCAGCAGGGCCTTCTTGGACCAGCGGTTCCCCCTTCCTCCAAAGTCTGGTGTCTTCACTGTTGATCTGCTGTGGGGCGAGTTGGTCCGGCCCCCCCAGGTTCTACAGAGGCAAAGACTTCTCTCAGTTTCCTCTTACTGCCTCTGAAGATGGTTCCCCCAGACGGATATCAGCACAGAAGGTTTCCCCCCCTTTCCTGCCATGAATCATCTGAGAGCCATCAGGAGATGGTAGAGAGAAGGTCCAGATGGACCGCTCTGGTTGTCGTGGACTTGGACAAGGTTCCCCGTCACCTCTCCCAGGCGGGAGGTTGGTCATCCTTGGAAGGCAGAGCTTGCACCGCCATCGCATGCTTCACCTTTGGGATGGTACTGGGCAGGAGATGAGCGGCGCCAGGATCCCCCCCAGACAAGCCCAGATGGTTGGAGTGCTGCAGTGATGATTGACCATCTGCTAGTTCCTCTCATCTCCACACAGGATCTCTGGAGCTCAGCCAGGTTCTTGGTCCACTGTCTTACTGAGGACCTTCTCCCCTGGTTTCGCTCAGTATGGCTGGAGGTCCAGCTCTCGGAAGTTGTTCCAAACTTCCTTCGAAGAGTTATGGAGGCCCCTCAGCTCCGAAGAGCCTTCAGTGGAGCAGAGAAGTTCTCTAGCTGAACTTTTTATTATGGGCTATAGAGTGTAGATTGATGATGGGGGGGGGATAAATAAGCATAAGAACAGGACCATCCTGCCGGGACGCCGGTTCCTCACTAAACGCAGGAACCGCTGAAGACAGCAGCTACCGGAGGACCAGAGATCTGCAGAGAACATCCCGTCTGCAGGAGCAGACAGCAGACAGCATGGATCCCACCTCTGAAGGAGCATGTGATGCTGAGTGTGCAGATCGTTGACAACGAGCACACAGGCCGCCTTCAGTTCCGGGACCGCAGAAGTGATGCGAGGTCGAGCGCTCGCCTCTTTTCACATGTTCACAAACAACTTCAGAACCATCGTCTACATTCAAGACCGCTGCGTCTCTGGCGACCGTCGGCCCCCCGGGACCACTAAAAAGTCCCCCTGCCTCTCTGCTGCTGCTGAGGACCGGCAGAAACGCTCGGTCACTGCCGCTAACAAAGCCCGGCTGTGTTTGGTGACATCCCAGAGTAGGACATGAGCCGAGCAGCGACATGTTAGAGACGTCTCCGAGCAAAAAAGAGAAGCTGCAGCGGGAGAGCCGGCAGAACTCCCCGCCTGCAGCAGGGATGGTCACGTTAAAGATGTGACATCATAAGAACCAGCATGCAGTTCTTCCAATGTACAAGTTGAAGTAAGGACGAAGCGTTTTACTTGCCTGTGTGGAGGACCGGGAGCTCCGCTGGGGTGTGTGTGTGTGTGTGTGTGTGTGTCGGTTGTCAGCCTGCAGACTGTTTAATGACATCAGCAGAGGCTGGTCCCACCCTTCCTCAGTTATCTGACAGACCAGCCAGCCCCCGCCCCCCCGCTCCCCCCCGGGCCAGTATCTCCTCAGTACAGCAGATCTGCTGGATGAGACGCATGGGACTATAAATCACAGAGCAGCATTAGCACTTTCTGCCCGTCGCATTCTCCCCGAACGGGTTTGGGGGGGGGGGACGCCTCCTGGCTTACACCGCCAGAACGGAAGCCTGGATCGATTCTGGACGCAGTTCTTTTAGAGGGTTTTCGGGTTACTGAGAGCGGCTAATGCCTCTACGACTTACCGTTCCCTAGATACAGGAGATTCTTTTTTGTTTTGACACCCCCCCTGGTGGTCCGATTGACCCAAAACCAGTTTTAAACCACAGCCGGACTAATAAAGCCCGGGGGTATCAGGTTCCAGACACCTAGTAACACACAATTCTTGAGCTGCAAGGCTGACATGCAGAACTAGACCGAGGGTATATCCCCGAAAAGTCCCCAAACCCCGGCTTCCTACAAGCAATCCCCCAGATTGAACCCCTCAAATTAAATGTAAAGTCATGTCCGCAGTATGTTCTTGTAAAAAAACTCCCCCTAGTGAGTAAAATATGCAGTACTACAGTAAAACACAATGTATAATAATAGATGGATCTCCTCGAGTCAATTCATACGCACCAAAGTAAATGAAATAACGTCTGTAGAACACTGTTTATTCGTAAACAGCGCCCCTTAGCGGGCAAACTGTGAACTTTTAGAGTAAACTATGACAATTACGTCGATTTATATGCACCAATTATACTAAATACAACCAAAGGTTATGAAGTTATATCTGAAAAACTGTGTTTTTCATAAAGAGCTCCCCCTAGTGGGTGAATTATGATGTGTTAAAGTAAATCACAGACAGATGTCCTCAGGTCAAATCATTTGGACTAAATCGGACGAAGAAGTTAAGGCTTGACTTTTGCAGATAAAGCTCCCCCTACTGTCAGAAACATAAAACCCAACTTTCTGGAAAACAAAATCCTGTTCTTCCTCACACTAATGTCTATGCGAGTATAAAATTTGAAAATGATACAAGAAAAAGTTTTGGAGTTATCGCGTTAGCAGTGGCGATAACTATTCCACAATATCCCCGACTTTTCGTGAATGTAGTTACGCTTAAAGAAGATGAGCCTTACTTCGTCCCACAGCCGGTCCCAGGCCCGGATAAATGGGGTCTTTTGGGCCAGGAGGGGCATCCGGCGTAAAACCCATGCCAAATCCAAAATGCGGGAAACGATACTGACTTCCAAACCGGATCGTTTAGCGCCCGGGTTAACAAATACCGTCAATGCTACAGTTAGCCAGCAAGGTACCGACCCGTGGATGGAAACAGGTGATCCGCTGTGGCGACTCTGAAAGGGAGCGGCCCAACGACAAAGAAGAAGACAAATTTTAGGACAGACTCAGGCGAAGGTCGCGGCAGAGACCAACCCCCAGGTTTTTACTCCAGCACCGACCCCAAGGCTTCCACTACTGAACACTGAATAGACCCACTGGGCCGGATCCCAGCGTCACTACCGGGTGTCAGAATCAACATCACACTGGAGATCCAGTTTTGTCCTGGGTTCCACCGGAACCGGTGTTTGGAGAGGAGAACAAACACGGAGACAGAGCGTCTTTGTCTGAGAGTCGACTCCTCGCCTCATCACCCCGGCGGCAGCAGAGAACAAACAGGATGTGGCGGTGACCTTTCTGAGCGGCAGACTCGGAGGATGTTGTCTGAAGATCTACCACTTACTGGATTTTCTAGAAAGTTCCGGCTGGTCCCGATCCCACTCTCGCCGAAATTGATGTAAAATAGATCAACACTTGAACTTTTGACATGTTATATAACAAATACTTGTTTACTTACTCAAATTAAGGCCTTTACATGTAAAGAAAATAAAACACTATTTTATCACATGTGCCAAGAAAAGAGGTTGTGTGTTTTCAGCCGTTATAGGTTGTTGTTTTTTAAATCTGTTTACTTGTTACCAAGATTACAGAAAAACTAATGGATAGATTTGCATGACATTTTACCCAGAGGTAGTTTTTGGCAAATACTTGAGACGATTACATTTTGGTGACGTTACGTGTTTCGCAGCATTTAGAAATAAAAAAATGTGCCCATTTCCGACGCCTTTGTTCCTTTGATGTTCATTTGGGGGATCATGTGACTTTGATTCCATTGATGTCCCTTTCTACACTCCAGAGGAAGGGTTGTTCCTTTGATGTTTGATACTGGAGAGGAACAGGAAATGATGAAACAGTGTCTGTTTAAGAGGTCAGTTTTAACCCTTTGCGCAGGTTTGCACTCTCTGGATACCTTTTTCTAGCTTAGCTGTAAAATTAAAACAAACCGGACATCTCTTACCGTTAATCAAGAATCTTTAAAGGAGAGTTTGATCGGAAAGAACAGCGGTGCCCCAGAACTTTCCCACGTTTGTCAACCACACAAACCAGATGTTTACCTGTGTTGTGGTCATCAACCGAGACATCTCTACAAATTTCAAACCAGAATTCACTTTTTTTCTCTCTATAAAAATCCCTCTTTATTTATCTTTCCAACAACATTTGTTTACTCCATCGTTTTGGTGGACACCAGAAAACATCTGTTTCAGAGAAGGACCATCTTTTTTCTATTTTTTTTACTTTGTCTTTGTGAAATGATGCTCCCTTGCGGTAACATTACGCCTAAAACTTTCATCAGTATGCAGATGACACACAGCTATACTTAGCCATGAAACCAAGTGGGGCGATGTGTTTGGAACCTTTTGAAGCGGGACTAAGGTTTGATGTGTTTCTGATCATAGTTAGTATTTCTTTTTTCAAAGCAGATGTTGAAAAACCGGTTCATCTTAACTCTGTTAACCTTTTCTACTCATTGTTTATTTTAAGTTAATCCTCGTCTGAATTACACCCGCAAATAGATCCACAACCATCAGGTGTATCTGCATCACCTTGTTGTCTATAAACAGATGAGACCGAAAGTCGTCCATTTTAAATGAGCAACATTTAACCTGTTACAATTTGTGAGTAATCTGTTTCTATGTGTGAGTAATCTGTTACTATGTTTGAGAGTAATCAGTTACTATGTGTGAGTACTGTGTTACTATGTGTGAGTACTCTGTTTCTATGTGTGAGTAATCTGTTTCTATATGTGAGTAATCTGTTACTATTTGTGAGTATTCTGTACTATTACTTGATTATTTTTTTTCAGATCAAAGGTTCTGACATCATTATATTACAGAAACATGAAAGTAAACAATCAGTGAATTTGTTCAGAAACTCTTTGATAACTTCTTCATCACATCTGATAGAAATACCACAAAGTTCAGGTTCTTCTACACAGTTTCTGTGGGTCAGAACCAGGAGGACCCTCCATTTGGATGGACCACCTATGTCCACTTGGGGGAACTGTAACAAAACAAGTCTTTTGATTTTGAGCTCAGTAAAAAAACTCGGTAGAAATCCACATGTGGAACTTAAGACCAGGTACTGGATCAGTACCGGTTTTCTTTATTTGGAAACTGAGAAAGTAAGAAGTTATAACAGAGTGGATAAGACGGTTGTATTTATTTTCTTTGAAGTTGTGTTGTAAGCCCCTCACACACAGAAGCGTCTCGCATATAAGCACATGATTGCGACGCAAACATCGCAATCATGTTTACGTCGTGACCAGAACGGCTCATGAGCTGAACTGGGTTGGTACCACATTCCTCGGTGGGGTTTAGAACTGAATATCCAAGTAGTGTGAGTCCAGTCCGTCATCCTGAGACGAGAAGCATCCGCAATGTCTGAATCACAACATCAGTCCATCAGCCCTCTCCCCAGCTACACTCTCCAGCTCATCCTGGGGGATGCGTGATTCCCAGGCCAAGTGACATTCAGAGAGTTCCGGATCCGCCCCCGCGGCCCACTCCCACTTTGATGTGCCTGAAAAACCTCCGACGGGAGGCGTTCTGATCCAACCGCCTCATTCTTTGGGTCACTACCCAGAGAGCATTATCTGCTAGACCCAATGGAACCACTCAGAGTTTGAATTTCAGTCTATGTGTGATAATGAGAACATTAAACATCAATTGTTCCGTTTTGTGGTCCATCTTTTAATTCATGTGCCACTGATCCAACTCTCTGCACCAACGTGGAAAAAGACAGGAAGCAGTTCTCATGCCGATTCCCTACATTGTCTTCTCATCTCCACCAGGATTGATTATAAGATCTCTCTCCTCACTCACCAGTGTATCCATGGTAACGCACCCCCCTACCTAAAAGAACTACTCACCCCACTGACCTCA
>VRLP01010298.1:0-10075 GCA_009660295.1 Lophius piscatorius
AGGACGTCCAGTGCCGTCCCTTGAAGGGGGGGGTACTGTCATGCCTTGTAATTAGGTTTGTTGTCATATTGTTTCCTGATTGCTTGTCCACCCTTGAGTGTTAAAACCTGCGTCCTGTTAAGACTCTGCCTCAGTGTATTTAAGCTGTGCTCCCCTCTCCACCTGTGCCAGATCGTGTTGTTCCATTGTGCCAACCTATCCAGCGTAATTCCTAGTGTTCCCCGTGATTCATGGTTCTGATCTCTGCTCGTAAGAAACCTTGTATTTTTGCCTGCTCCCTTGTTTATTGTTTGCCTGCCTTTACTAGTAAAGACATTATTCACCAGACGTTGTATTAGTCGTGCTTGTGGATCCTAACTGTGGTGCCAGCTTGACAGCTGTTCCCATTAGGGGTCACCACATTAGATCAGCTGTTTCCATCTTGTCCTGTCCCTGTTATCTTAATCTGTCCCACCAACCAAGTGCATGTCCTCTCTCACCACATCTAGAAACTTCCCCTTTTTGTTTTTCCTTTTACCATCTGCTTGGCAGCTCCATCTCCAGCATCCTTCTACCAATATGTCAACTACCCCTCTTTTTCAAGCGTCCAAACCGCCTCAATCCGGCATTTCTTTCTCACCAAGATGGCTGTTCCTGCGATGTGCTAATTTCTAGTCCTGTCCATCCATCCTCCTGTCTTTTGGTCAGTTCCGCCATCTCTAAATACAGCAGAGCTGGTCTCACTACAGTCTTGTAAACATGTCCTATCACAAGGACTGCCCTAGACAGTTGACCCCAAGTAGTTAAACTCCTGCACCTTCTCTTCTTCTACTTCTTGCCTTGCTTTCATTCAAACACATGTATTCTGTCTTAATGTGACTGACTTTCATTCCTCATCTCTCCAGCGAATACTTCACCTCACCACATTTTTCTTCCAACTGCTCCTTGCTCTCACTAGAAAGCAGGGAGCAGGTGGTCCACAGAGACCCCTGCCTGACCTCATCTTTCAGTAGGTCCATCATCATAGCAAAAGAGATGGTACTCAGAGCCAATGCTTGATACGATCCCACCTCCACCTTGAACCCATCAATTAGTCTTGCCGCACACATCCTGAGAACAGTATGACACCATCAGTTCAAAATAAGTTCCTGGAATTCATAATTTTAAAACATTTAAGTCCCATAGTTAAAGAAAAACAAACACCTACTTAAGCTAATTGGGTGCCACAGAGGACTGTTCACTGCTCCACATGCATGGGACAGATGCATGGAAAAAAGTTATTTTGTTGTGCTAAGTATATCATTGTATTTGACAATATAGCTTCTTCTTTTACCAATTCTTATATTTGTGCGTAATATTTCATTTTATTTGTTATTAATATGCAAAATCAAGTTTCTCTAACAGCCAAAGATGGAGAGCTAGAGAATAGGGAAAGTGAATATGTCATGCACTTTGAATGTAAATAAGATGCTAAGGTACAGTATATAGCAAGACCATGTTTTTATGAAGAAAAAAAACATTATGGGGTGGATCTTCCAAAGAAGGTCCAGGATTCAGCCCGGACAAACACAATAGATACTCCCCTGTGTCTACATAACACCCACACATGCTACGAACAGAATGAATGTGACTCATGCAAAGAAGCACAATGGGGCTAAAGGTCAAGGTCTTTATGCAGAACTGGAGGCCACATGCTCTGGAACGATGTAATATGGATTTTAGACCCCCCCCCCCTTTCCTATTATTTCATTCCATGTCCCTTCAGATTAAGCAATTTCAAAATAATTCAAGTAAAAAAATGTCCATCCACAGGGATGATGGTTGCTATGGTAGTGGGTGTGGCAATAACAGTTTCGGATTGAAACTATGGTGACATAATCGTCACAGCGGCTGTCAGTTGGTAGTAAGTGCCCATCCATATGCAGCCATCTGTCTCAGGGAGAGGCTGTAGGTCTCTTCACTTCACCTCCTGGACACAAAAGGATTAAGTGTTTCATTATTCAGTTGGGGTTTGCAACACCAAGTAAAGAATATTAGCTAAGTTGTACTGCCAGTGGGACAGCACAATGCTGACAGACTAAGGTACAGCCATTTCTTTGCCATTACCACCGGCCTGATACCTGAAGGATGTGAGGTGGTTAGCACAATTTGCAACACTCCTGATTTGTAGCGCTTCATTCAAAAACGCTTGGTGATGATCTTCTTTCTCTTGTTTTGCCTATAAACACGACCATAATCTTATAATAATAAACATTTCTATCGAAAATTTGTACAATTAATTTAGTGTTTGACAACAATGTAACAATACAAGGATAAAGGAACAAAAAACGTTTCAAACAGTGCCAACAAATAACATTCTTTTAAGAAAGCCCATACAGAGTAAGTTTTAAATGAGATTTAGAGGAAGACACTTAGTGTGCTTGACCAAGATGATCTGACAAGGACTTCCTGAGCTGGTTGGCGCGGATAGAAAAGCCCCAGTCACCTTTGGTGACAAGCTGACATTTAGTAACCATTACTTGGAGCGGATGTAGGATCTCGAACACTGATCAGGCTCATAATGATTTAGGAGATCACAGAAATAGGCAAGATTTACAACAGTCATGGTTTTAAAAAGAAGTGAAATCTTAAAATCAATCTTGAGCGTTTTGAACCATCTGCAGTCTGTTATTTCTGAATAAAGGCATTGATGAATTTTTCTTAATCTGCAAAGCAAATGAATGATATGTATTTGCGCGGATGTATCAGTTGGTTCAAAGCAGGACTGCAACATGTTGGTCAACTGAACATAAAAACAAAATTCTGATTCAATAAAGACATCTATGTTTCAGGATTCCCTTTGAAAGCTACTGAAAATGCACCAAAAATAGAGGGGAGATTATTAATGCCGTATGTACTAGGGGCACAAGGAGTCATAATAATAACCTCTGACTTTGTGATATTCAGTCTCACAAAGGTTTTGTACATCAAATGTTTGAAATCCACAGAGCAGAACAAAATTTCTCAAGCATCCGTGATACCAGGTTTAAATAGAACATATAAATATGTGCCATTCACCTAGCTAGCAGAGGAATTCAATTTTATGACTAGGCATGATGCCTCCTTTCCTGTAAATGCTTAAGACATGAACAAATTCAGACCCACGTTACTAGAGACAAAAAAATTCTTGAGATAGACCACTGAACATGTGATAGATTTAGAGATAGGGACATTGTTTGTGACACTAGGTAATAAAAAAAAAAAGGTTAACTATTTCTTTGAAACTAAGGTTTCCAAATTAATTTGAATAATGACTTGATGTTGGCTTTAGGAATGATACCTGATATTAATCTAATGGAAGTCAGGGATCTTAAGTAAGAACTAAAGATAAAGCTACATAAATTATGGATAAATTATCCATTTCATTCATTCCAAAGACTGGGATATGGGCTTTGAAATACCAGTAAAGGTAAAATTACTTAATGTTCTGTAAAATTGTCCCATACTTCATACATCATGCCAGGTCCGCCCTTTCCTATATGCAGAGTATGCTCTTGCATAGGGCCCCAGCATGTGGGAGCTTGCATGGTCACACGGTGCCAAATAAAATTTGAAACGTGGGTACACTGCGCTTTTGATGTTAGACATATAATACTTTTTTGTGTTCTCCAAATTACACATACGTATAGCCATAGATGTTTGGGACCACCATAACAAAATTCCTCTTAAGGAACCAATTTGCCTAGGGTCAGACTTGCATCATACTCTTGAGAAGGCATTGGATCACATGTTTTCAAACATGAGAGGCAGGCTTTCCCAGTGGCGGAAATTTTCGGGGGAGGAATAATATTCCACATCAGAGATTAAAATAATTATCGAAAGACAATACTATAAAATAGCAAATCTGACTGATCTGTTTGAAGAAATACAATGCTTTTGTGGACTTTTACTGTTTTCTCACTTCCCCAATTTCAGACTAAAAAAAGGCCTTTGTACTAAACTTTTTTGTGTATTTGGTATAGTCCCAAATAATGTCAAACAGCAATATTAGGAAATTTTGACTGAACCTTTGAGTGTCTATGGAATCAAATAAGAAATTAAATGGAACTTAATTCGTAATGAGAGTGAGGGGGAAATATAAACAGTATATTATGCTATTATACCACAAGAATTAAAAAAAATGGTTCCCCGGATCCTGACAATATCATGGCTCACGACATGCAATGCAAAAAGAGCTGTGAGCATTGCAACCTACATTGATCAACCATAACATTAGACTCACCTGCCTAATACTTAGTACACCCCATTTTTCTGCCAAAATACTTTGTATCCTGATATCTTTCTATCAGGATTGGCATTATGTATTTCAGTAGAAGGTCTTCTGGCTACCCTTCCCTTCCAATGTGCATCAATGAACCATGAGCACCCAAGACCCTGTCACCAATTCACCAGTTGTCCATCCTTAGTAAACTTTGGTAGGTACTAACCACTTCAGACTGGGAACACCAAACAAAATCGGCAGTTTTGGAGATGCTCTGACCCAATTGCAGAGCCATCACATGTTGGCCCTCGTCAAAAGCATCAGATCCGTACACTTGCCATTTTTCCTTTTCTAACACATAAACTTCAACAAAATGTTGCTGTCAATACATGCCAACAGGTGCCATCGTAACGAGATGATCAATGTTATGCTGACTTCACCTATCAGTCTTTATACTGTTACGGCTGATTGGCGTATGTACATACAGGTGCTCTCACAAGAAGAGATTCATTATGAAATCACTCCAAACATCAATACCTCAAAAATACATGGTCTAATTTTTCTGAGTAAGACCCACAATAAAATAGTTTGTGTGTTTATGGGTGTAAGCACATGTGTGTCACGGTTGATTCCTCTTGACTTCATTAATCTCTGCAGTGTTGTTATGATTAGTTCTCTGAGAAATGCCAGAGGACATCTGACACACGCACACACACACACACACACACACACACACACACACACACACACACGCACAAACACACACTGACTGTCAGGTCTGGCCATGTATGCTGCTTGTGTCCCTAACGGTCCTGTGAATTGGCTGGAAGCAAAGGGAAATAAACTAGCTTCAACATAATACTTTACACAGAAGAAACCGAGTGCCGAGTGTATGTGTGTTCAGACTTTCATAGATGTACAAAAACATGGGTCTGTTTTGGGCAGAGACCTTTAGAGTGGCATGTGCTTCAAAGGAGCACACAGAATGAAATTCTATAACACCTAACATCAACGTAATTTTCAGAATAACCTGTTGAATTATAACAACAAAAGCATCAAACAGAATGCAACACTAAATCTTAAAATCTGCCATATTATACTACACTTTCATACCCAAGCTGATAAAATCGCACCATCTTTGATTCCCACTTCATCTCCTCATCGAACCTGTCGCTTTCCACCGCATCTTGGAACAAGTCACAATTACAGCATTACTATTCTCTGTTATTACCCATTATTGAAAACTCTTCTACAAATCCAGATTAAGTAATGAACATTGAAGTACTAATACAATGTTAAAGAATTTCATCGCTGTTCTTAATTTTAAAAACTTCACAACTATATTGTTATCTGATGGCTATGACTGTTTGTACTTTGGAAAAAACAAAAACGAGGGGCTCTATCAAGTGTGGCTCCTCCGTGTTTCCTTCCATCTCTGCAGCATCCCAGTGACTACAACTCTGCTAAACAGAGCACATCCTGAATCACTGTTTGGGTATCATGAGAGCTTGGTGTACCGAGATCATGCAGAAGACCAAACTGTCTGTGTCACGGCTGTGCCCGTGCCCCAGAAGATTCCCCAGTGTCTCTTGTGTTTCCCTCTCCCTTGTGTCTCCAGACTCCCTGTCTGTCTCTCTCTGTCTTTGTCTGTGTTTGTGTGGGCGTGTCCTAATCACCGCAGATCACCAGCTCCGCCTTGCCAGGCTGCACACCTGTGTTCCATCAAGTCCATCACCCCTCCTGTATATCAACCCTGGCGTTCCTTCCAATCATTGCCAGATCGTTTCTTCTATTATTGTGGTTAGCTACTTACTGGCATGCGCCACGTTTGGATTATCTTGTGTATTCATTGTATATTGCTAACTTGGATTTACTCACTTCGTCTCCCGTGTTACAGGATCCCAGCCAGCCTGTCTCCCTCGCTACCTCCGTAAGGCACGCCGCCTCATCACAATCCCATCTACCTGGTTATACATTTAATAAACCTGCTAAAACGTCTTCAATCTCCCTGTCTGTGTTCTGCCCTTTGTTCCTCTAAAAAGCTACACCGCGACACTCTGTCCCATAAGTCAGGCATTGTTGTCACTGCTGTAGAGATAGTTGTTTCACGTGTGCTCAATGTAACAGCTGCAAGTCTGTTTAAAGAAAGAGGAGAAGAATAGAGGAGAGAACGAAATAATGGAGATGAGCAACAAGCAAAGGGAACATGAGAAAAAAACAAGGGTAGAAGTCATCAACTACAAATTAAAAATCCTGGCGAGGCAAAGATAAGACAAGTATTCAATGAAAACCACATAGAGTGAGCAAAAGACAGACACAAATCAGAAGAAGAGTGGTGGATATGAAGGGGGTGTGTAGGAGCGGATGAAAAGAATAAGGGAAGTGTGAGTGGTGAATTACTACAGAGGGCCAGAAGACGGTGAAGCCTCAAATGTATGCCTACACCCTGCCATGATCAGAGTATGCACTGGATGATTTATTTTCCCTATCCAACAGAGTCCCTGCAAAAAGAAAAAAAATTCCATTAAACTACTGAGGGTTTTATTTTAAAAGGAAAATGTGAATGAGGGTGCAGATGTGTAAGGGTGAAGAAATGGCCACGGTATCTTTCAATCATGTTCCCCAAAATGACTCTCCATAACTTTTTTCTCTCTTTCTCTCTCTCCTTCCAAAATGTGTTCCTTTTCTAATGTAATTAAATATGATAAAATCAGACAAACGTATGATAAAGTTTCATTTTGACCATAGTCAAATGCATTCCTGGGGCCAGAGCAGGCGACATGGAATCATATTTAGCGATAAGCGTAAATATAGAAATATAGTCAGTCACATCGGCGGTAATGACACCCGATTACACCAATCGGAGGTCACAAAAATTAATGTTCAATCGGTGTGTGCTTTTACTAAAACTATGTCGGACTCCGTAGTTTTCTCTGGACCCCTCCCCTCCTCTGACCAGCGATGACATGTTTAGCCGCATGTCATCGTTCAACCGCTGGTTGTCGAGGTGGTGTCCAGCAAACGACGTGGGCCTGGTAGACAATTGGCAAACTTTCTGGGGAAAGCGTAGTCTGATTAGGAGAGACGGTATCCATCCCACATAGATCATTAGACGAGAGCAAACGTGACGTTACAGGGTTGAGAGAGCAGAGTCGCAGTCTTACACGCCTCTAACCCATAGAGACTGTGTCTGTCCCCCGACCACCTTCATTATTCAAGTCAGATTACAATATGATTTTACACAAAAACCTTAAAAAAATTAAAACATCCAAGAAAGTAGTTAAAAATGAATATATAATAAATTGTGGACTCCTGAATATTAGATCTTTAGCATCTAAAACAGTTTTAGTAAATGATCTTATTCTAGATCATCATATTGACCTATTCTATCTGACAGAGACCTCGCTGTGTGAGGCCGGATATGTTAGTTTAAATGAATCTAACCCCGCTACTCATATTAATACTCACATACCTAGAAGCACAGGCCGAGGAGGTGGAGTTGCAGCCATATTTAACTCCAGTTTACCATTAAATCCTAAACCCAAACCTGACTGTAACTCATTTGAAAGCCTTACTCTCAGTCTTACAAATCCAACCTGGAAGCATCAACCGCCATTCTTATTTGTCATAGTGTATCGGGCTCCTGGCCCATACTCCGAATTTTTAAATGAGTTCTCTGATTTTCTATCAAACCTAGTCCTTAAGACAGATAAAATAATTATATTAGGTGACTTTAACATTCACATAGATAAAGACAGAGATAGTCTCGGTGCCGCGTTTAACTTAATATTAGACTGCGTTGGTTTCAGTCAGTGTGTTAATGAGCCCACTCACTGTTTTAATCACACCTTGGATTTAGTCCTGGCCAATAGAAAAATCTTTTCTACGCTAGAAATACATCTGAAGAAGCTGTAATAAAATTGAAAGAATCTATTCCATCAGCCCTGAGTTCAGTTGCATATCTCAACTTAAAAGAATCTGACTCTAGCGTTAGTCCTGGGCAAATTGATTATTTCGTCGATAGGGCTGCAAGCTCACTGAGATTAACTCTGGACACTATCGCCCCCCTAAAAAGAGTGTAAAACAGAGGAAAGCAGCTCCATGGTTTAACAACCTGACTCGAAACCTCAAACAAACAACTCATAAACTAGAAAGAAAATGGCGACACACTAAACTTTTTGAGTCCCGATTAGCCTGGCAAGATAGCATTAAAAATATATGAGAGCCATCCACAGTGCCAGAGCGACCTATTACTCTGTACTGATAAAAACAACCCCAGGTTTTTGTTCAGCACTGTAGCCAGGCTGACTGACAGTCAGAGTTCTATGGAGCCCCGTATTCCTAGAAACCTTAGTAGCGATGACTTCATGAGTTTCTTTAATGACAAAATTATAAGTATTAGGGACAAGATCCATAACCTCCGGCCTTCAATTGGCTCAAGTTTACACCCCAGGACTATGTGCTTGGAAACAACAGATAGACCTCGAGCAGAGCTAAACCGCTTTATTCCGATTGATGTGAAACATTAACTTCCCTTATTTCCTTATCCAAAACAACAACCTGTCTCCTAGACCCTATCCCAACTAGTCTACTTAGAGAAAGTTCACCCTTAGTCAGCAACTCTCTATTCGAAATCATCAATCTGTCTTTAAATTCAGGCTACGTACCAAAGTCCTTTAAAATAGCCATAATCAAACCACTGCTTAAAAAGCCGACACTTGATCCAGAGGCTTTAGCAAATTAAAGGCCGATATCTAACCTTCCCTTCCTCTCTGAAATCTTAGAGAAAGTGGTATTCAAACAATTGTGTGATTTTCTGCCGAAGAATAGTTTATTTGGGGATTTCCAATCCGGTTTTAGAGTTCACAATAGTACAGAAACAGCACTGGTCAAAGTTACGAATGCCCTTTTAATGGCATCTGATGAGGGACTGGCCTCTGTTCTGGTCTTGTTGGATCTTAGTGCTGCATTTGATACTATTGACCACCAAATTCTAATACAAAGACTTGAAAACCTAATTGGCATCAAAGACACTGCATTAAATTGGTTTAAGTCATATTTATGTGGCAGATCTCAGTATGTATCTGTTAACAATGAATCCTCCATGCATAGTAAAGTTACCCACGGAGTTCCCCAGGGATCTGTGCTTGGGCCAATATTATTCACATTATATATGCTTCCTTTAGGCAACATTATCAGGAAACACTCCATAAACTTTCACTGTTATGCTGATGACACACAATTGTACTTATCAATGAAACCAGTTGAATCTAATCACTTATCCAACTTAGAGGCGTGTCTCAAAGACGTTAAAACCTGGATAACCTGCAACTTTTTACTATTAAATTCAGATAAAACTGAAGTTATTTTTCTGGGACCCAAGCACCTTAGAAACAATTTATCTGGTGATATATCTACTCTGGGTGGTATGACCTTGGCCTCCAGCACCACTATGAGGAACCTGGGAGTTATGTTTTTTTTTTCCCACATAAAACAGATTTCTAGGATTGCCTTTTTTCATCTGCGTTTTATTTCTAAAATACGGCACATTCTGTCGCAAAAAGATGCAGAAAAGTTAGTTCATGCATTTGTTACTTCCAGGCTGGATTACTGTAATGCCCTACTAACAGGTAGTCCCAATAAGTCTCTGAAGCCCCTCCACTGATCCAGAATGCTGCTGCACGTGTGCTGAGCAGAACCAGGTTAAGAGAACATATCTCTTCTGTATTAACTTCCCTTCATTGTCTCCCGGCAAAATCTAGAATCAAATTCAAAATCCTTCTGCTCACTTACAAAGCCCTTAACGGTCAGGCACCAACGTATCTGAAGGAGCTCATAGTTCCATATTGTCCAATC
>VRLP01010299.1:0-10072 GCA_009660295.1 Lophius piscatorius
TTCATATTTTACTCTAATACTTCATATTTTACTTTAATAGTTCATATTTTACTCTAATACTTCATATTTTACTTTAATAGTTCATATTTTACTCTAATACTTCATATTTTACTTTAATACTTCATGTTTTACTTTAATACTTCATATTTTACTCTAATAGTTCATATTTTACTTTAATACTTCATATTTTACTCTAATACTTCATATTTTACTTTAATAGTTCATATTTTACTCTAATACTTCATATTTTACTTTAATACTTCATATTTTACTCTCATACTTCATATTTTACTCTTGAGGAGAAGTTTTTTAAATGTGGCGGTATTGCTTGTACTATGCAGGGGATGGGGGGTTTTGGGGGTAGATATATTCCTGCTGTGGGGGACGACAGCCTATCGGTCTATTTCACAGTAGCTGGAGTGCAGAGGAGGTGAGCGAGGCCGGCTGGAGGTCGAGGTGCTGATAGCGGGTCTGATGATCCGGCTGGAGCCCGAGGCTCTGAGATGAAGCGACGAGATGAGAAGTGGGCAGTGAAAGCAGACGGGGTGGAGGAGGAGGACAGAGTTCCACACGGGGCCACGGGTGGAGGAGGAGCCGCCGGAGCCGAGGATGGAGAACAGGTCAGGATTCAGGTGCGACACAGGAAGCAAATAGCAGCAAATAAGAAAAAGGTTTTGAAGGAAACTCAAAAAGATTTTCCCGTCACAGCAGATTATTCTCTACCGCCCACAAACTCTTCATCCTGTTAGTCCAAGAACCCGAAACAAAACAGAACATGTGGATCAACACCTCCGAGCTTTAATCGCTAACAATCATCGCCTGAGATATTTTTGTTCCGACGGCTCAGCTGATCGAGTGAAGCGTAAATCAGCAGGAACTTCTGGCGTCCACGCTGTTTCCTCGCCAGAACCTTCCACAAGGCGGGTTTAACAAAGTCCGAGTTAAACCCCGAGATCCAGAACAGCTGACTCTGAGTTCAATGGACTCTGACTTTGTTAAGCCCGAATTTGAATCCCGCATGACGAGGCCCTTAAGGCATTATTAGCAGAGCCCAGATGTCGTGATTCCCCGAGCCGGGGCGCCGCTGTGGGACCGGTGGAAGTACGCCGTCATATCGATCGGACTTTTATTTTCATTTCTTTTCTGTCATGAGATCTAAGAGTGCGTGAAATAAAAATCACAAAGTCGGAGTTAATCCTTGGTGGACCTCGAACTCGCTGGAGAAGTGAAAAGACGGAAATAAGAATCATCCCGTCCCGCAGTTTTCTGGGATTCGGGCGGTTCCGTCTGCATCCGTGTAACTGAGCCTGAGGAGAATTCCCAAAACCGGTCCAACTCGCCCGGGTGCAGCTCAGGTGACACCCACCGGCGGGCCCAAGAGTCCGATGAAGCGCCTGCGGTGGATCTGGGCGTGTTTGTGAATACATTGATGCTTCACTTCATCTCAGGCGGCGGGCGAACGGACAGATGCTGTCGTTAAAAAACACACAAACCTCAGCGAGAGAAAAAAAACAAACCCGCTCGTGCGTCTCTGCGGGCCGCGACCATGAAATCAAGAAGCCCGTCATAATCTCAGGACCCTCCCTCTGAATACTGATCCGGACCGGTCTCTCTCTCCAGACGTAACCCCGAAACGCATCAGCGATGCAGCGAGCGCCGGACTCCTGTGTTGTTACTGGAGACCGAGTCTCAGTTCGACGGCGAGGACGAGGCGGGTCCGCGGGGCCCGGTACCGGAGGGGTGATTAGCATTGCAGATGTCGGCTTCTGTAGGCGTCAGATCCAACAAACTCAAGGTCCCCCCCCCCGCTCCTCCTGGTCTCCTTTGCATGATTAGGATGTAACAGGCGTGCATGCGTGGGAAACTCATAAGAGAGGCGCGTTACGCTGCAACACTCACAGAAGCTATTTACTGCTCAGGTACCGAACGCCGCGCCTCCTCGCCAGCGTTCACGCCGAGGCCGCTGCCGACTGTACGGCTGCCAAAAGCTATTATTTTCTGAAAAATATCCAATATCAAACATTTGAGAGGGAAGAAACAGGAGGAAGTGGAGGAAGAGGAGGAAGAGGAGGAAGAGGAGGAAGAGTCATCGACATGACAGCAGCCAGGATGATGATATAATAAATCAAACCGTAACCATTAGAGCTTAAAAAAGCTAAAGGCTGATAAATACAATCATCTGAGGGATAACAGCATCGTCATGGTTACGTAATCCAGCTCAAACGCTTCAGAAAAGAGTCGTCGATGGAGGTTAAGCTCCTCCCACAGACGACGGGCGTAGAATCGATCCATTTTATTATAAACATGTGATCAATCAACCAGCGTCGTGTTACTGTAGACAAAAGTAAGAAGTTTATTCCTCATGACAGCTGGAAGGATTGAAGTCAGTCATCATACACACACACACACACACACACACACACATACACACACATACACACACACTACACGCACACACACACATAGACACATAAACACACATGCAGGCACACATATACACACATAAATACACACACACGCATACACATACACACACACACACACACATACATACACATACATACATACATACACACACACATACACACACACAGACATACACACATACACACACACACCCATACACACAGACATACACACATACACACATATACACACACACACATACATACCAACACACACACACACACACGTACACACACACACATACAGGACACATACACTCACACACAAACACACACAAACACACACACACATACACGTACACACACACGCATATACAGATACATACACATACAAACACACACAAACACACACACACATACATACAAATACACACACACATATACATAAAAAACACACGCATACACACATACACACACACATACATATAGACATACACATAGACACTCACACACATACACACACATACATACACATACATACATACATACACACACATACACACACACAGACATACACACATACACACACACCCATACACACAGACATACACACATACACACATACACACATATACACACACACACATATACACACATACATACACACACACATACACACACACACACATACATACCAACACACACACACACACACGTACACACACAACATACAGGACACACACACTCACACACAAACACAAACAAACACACACACACATACACGTACACACACACGCATATACAGATACATACACATACACACACACACATACATACAAATACACACACACATACACATAAAAACACACACGCATACACACATACACACACACATACATATAGACATACACATAGACACTCACACACATACACACACATACATACACACACACGCATAGACACACGCATAGACACACACACACACACACACACACATACATACACACACATACACACAGACACACATACACACACACACACACACTTACAGGCATACACATACACACCACACCCACCACACCTACACATATACACCAACACGTACCTGCACACACATGGAGTACATACACACACAAACACACAAGCACTTCTGAATGTGGAATGTTCTTCTGGTACCGTGATTCTGTGGAACAGTGGACTCGTGAGACCGGTCCACACTTCTTTGGACATTTACTGGGGATCTTCTGTGACTCCCTGAAGGAGTCTTCATCGTGCTCTTGGAGCAATTGTAGAAGCTGGACCACTTCTGTGAGGGTCCACTATTGTTCCGGGCCTTCTCCGTTGGTAGATGATGTGTGTCCCTGTGGTTCTGTTCGGTCCCAGAACCTTAGAAACAGCTTTTGATCCCATTCTGGAACTTCTGTTGACTTTGGCATAGTGTTCTACTGGTGAGACCGCAGGAGACAGCCCCCTGTTACTGAAGGTGGGTCTAACCTGTGATCGATCAGGTTCTGGTGGTGATCAGGTCCGGGTGGATCTAGTCTCTAATAGGGATCAATCATCTTTCACGGCTCCTCCTGGTCCAAACGTTAAAAGAAAAGACTCTCGTCTCTCTGAGAGCGACCCGCCGCCGTCCCCCTGAGGAACGAGGAAAATAAGCAGCAGACGGGTCTCCTGAGGAAAACTCCAGGAAAATGTGAGCCGGGCTTTTCAGCGCTCCGGTGGGTCTCGGGTTAGAGCGTCCGTCTCTCCGGCGTCTCGGCGTTCCCAGAGGAAACCCGAAGTTAGCGGTTCCTCAAAAGCCTATTTCTAGACGACTTAAGGGCTCGGTGTGTAAAAGGAGCCGAGTGCCCTTTTAGAGGCACGCGATCCCTCGTCACGTCTGATTTGACCTTTTCTGTACGTTTTTCGGTCGTTCGATGCTACACTGTAAAAACAATAAAATTAAAAATTTAAAAATAGTAAAAAAAAATGTTCAGGGAAATTAAAGCGAAAAACTGACATAAGGCAACATTAAGATTCAAGATAGTAAGTAGATGCACTGTTAGCATTAATTATTAATTCATTATTAATGTGAAACGTTGACTACAGCTCTTTAATTAATATAAATCCAATTAATTTAAAAAAAATTAATTATATCCCCGAAAAGTCGGGGACGTAATGGAAAAGTCGTTGTTGCGCCCGCAGATGCTTCTTGTTAACGCGTTAGCTCCAAAACTCTTTCATGGATCATTTTTTTAAATTTTATGCACCCATGGACCGTAATGCGAGGAAGTACTGGGTTGATTGGGAAAGTTCAGTTGTGTATTTCCGACACTAGGGGGAGCGTTAGCTCCAAATGTTGTGGGGCCATAATTTCGCAACCGTTGATCCGATTTGGTCCAAATTTGTTGACTCAAAAAATCTCATCGACTCGATGAGATCTATCTTATAAATCTCACATTTTGTGCCATTATTTCATATTTTACCCACTAGGGGGAGCTTTTTAAAAAAAATGTAAAATACTATTTTAACGAAAAATAACTCAAAACCTCTTTGGTGGATCATTTTCAAACTTTATAGCCACATAGACTTTAGTGTGAGGAAGTACTGGAATGATTTCGGGGAAAGTCGGTTGTACATTCTCTGACACTAGGGGGAGCTTTATCTCCACAAGTTGCGGACTGTGACTGGAGGCGGTTGATGATCAGGGGGAGGAGCCAAAAATTGGACATTGCTGTAACCTAATGTGGACATAACGCGTTCAGCGAGGTTAGAGGTCAAGGGTCATCAAAGAGCACGATTAATCGGTGTCAACTTTTTGGTGAGTCGTTTCCTCCCATAATTAATTAATACAAATTTAAAAGTCATTTTGACGACTGTAGAAAAAACACCGTTTTACCGTTAATAGTTTTACAGTATCGTCCTCTTTCTTTATTTTTTCATGTTCCTCGGAGAGTCGTCTCTGTTTTCCTGTTTTACTTTGAAGTTTTCTTCCACCATTTTTATTTTACACCTCCTGCCTTTTTCTTTCTTTTTTTCTGTTTCTGCCTCCTTAGAGACTGTTTGATTGTTTTGATTGTGTTTTTAGCCTACAGGGCACATTTAGCATGTTTGTTTCTCACTCTTATTTTGACGGATCAGCCGGTTTCGGTACCCCTTGTGATTTCCTGTGGGGGTTTTTTTCTCGTAGATCTCCCGTGTCTTTCTGTGCTGCCGTTTTTGTTGAATCAAACTTTCTACAAACTGTTTCTATTATCACACAAAGCTTTTGCTCTTTAATCCACTGAACCTGTTTTTAAAACCCAGTAAGTTTGATAAACCCATCTCAAAAAGATTTTGTGCTGCAATAAGAAACGCACTTGTTTTTATAATTTTACTGTAAGCAAACAAAACTTCTGTTATATATCATTATTTTCCCGCCACAACATAAAAAAAAACATAATAATTCAGATTTTATCCAATATCTCAACTTAGCAGTAGCTCATTTAGCTTTAGCCGTTAGCTTCTTTAGCACCTGTTTTTACGTCGTCCTGGCGGTTTATGAAAAATGTCGAACTAATATAGACAGTTGGAAAGAGTGTAGAGAAGTAACTAGTAAGGCTTCATTATTATTATATACCTGGACACTGATCAGCCATAACATTATAACCACTGAAAGGTAAAGCCAGAATAAGACTGATTAACGTCTTTCAACGGCATCTGTGGATGGAATGTTCTGGAATAGACTCCTCCCGTCTGGAAAAAACGAAACTCGTTTTCTTTCGACACGTGAATCCATCACTCAGTCGTCGGCGCCGGAATGACAGGAGGAGATTAGTCTCAGAATCGTGGCATGTGATTAATCTACTTAAAAATGTTACGCGGGAGTCCAGACTGACTGCAGTGGAATCAGACAGGAAGTGAGAAGAATCAACTGTGACATAAGCCCAGAGTCAGACGTGACATCAGAGTGTTAGAGTACCTGCCGGCCCCTCCCCTCCCTCTCCATTAGTTTTCATCTTCCGAGGCCCGTACTCTTACATCCACCGGAGTTCTGCTTGCATCTGGCCCGTATTCTATCATCAGCTCCCTCGCGCGACCTCTCCGCCGCCGCCGCCGCCGCCTGCCTCTGTCTCCGCCGCTACAGATTCATATACAAGGTCAAATGATGGAAACAAATGGGAGGGGGTGAGAGAAGTGAAAGCCCAGAGGTGCTTGATGAAAGGATGAGAGGAAATGACGGGGGAGCATCAGCAGGAGACGTCGGTTAAAGCCTCGCGGAGGAAGAGTTTGAAAACAGAATTAACCCGAAAGGGGAAAAAGGAATTCAGAGCGATGGTAGGCGAGTAAAAAAAGGGTGGTGTAAATATGATGGTTCGACTCTAAAGTGGTGGAGATGGTGTTTTTTTTTTTACTTTTTAATGGTTACAGCGTTATGTCCATAAAAAAACAGTATTTTTTTCGTAGAGAAGCTCCACCTAGTGGCTGAAATATGTACTTTTATGTGTTAGATCTCCTCCATTCGATTCAAATTTGGACTAAATCAGGCAAACGGTTAGGAAACTATGTCCAAAAAGACTTTTTTTTCTTAAATCAAGCCCCGCCCACTGAGTGAAATATGTTATAAGAGTCGAACACGATGTTTAGAGGATGGATTCATGTGCACCAAAATTAGACTAAATTCGAGAAATGACGGCCCAAGAATAGCTCCTCCAAATGTCGGAAACATACAACCGACATTTCCCAAAATCGATGCAATTCTTCCTCGCACGTAGGTCCATGTTGATACATAATTTCCAAAATGATCCATAAAACGTTTTTTGAGTTATCAGGTTAAGACCATGACGATTATATGATATAATAATCTCTACTTTCCTGGTTCTGTTCTGGTGGTTGTTCTGGAGGGTTTTGCTCCGTTTGGGCTCAGACGTGTGAAGGTTATAGGTGGGGCGCTCTGGCAGGAACGTGCGCTCTGGTGTTTTAACCGCCGCGTCAATACGACGGCTTCCAGAGAGCGGTAGCCTTAATGCACTCGGCGCCGGATCGTTACAAAGCTCTTCTAAGGGCACAAAGGACTTTGTTGTGTTTTCAGTCTCGAGGCCCGTGGCGTCTCAGCTGTCCGCTTGTACGGACGCCAGCTCTACGGCTGATCCTCTGTCTGAGAGCAGAGTCCTCGCCGCGGGGCCGCGGGTGGTTGGTCGACCGCCAAAGCTTCGGTGGCGTTGCTAGGATTACAGCATCAGGACCACATGCTCCGCCGGAGAGTCTGGCACGATGGAGGGTTGCATAATTTCAATTTTGTTGTTCCGTCTACCAAAGGTTAGGTTTCCATCAGCGTTTCTGAGAGAACAAGATTAAATCAAATCTACCTGAAGGACTTTGATAGGACTTTTTTTTTTTTTTAACATTTTCACTGATTATTATTCATAAAGTACTTGATAGTTCTTTATTTCAACTTGTTTGAAGGGAAAAGAAAGAAAGGAAAGAAAGAAAGAACCCCTTAAGTTGTAGAGTGGATTTGGAAAAAGGGGCGGAGTCAGGATTTTGATCTTAGTTTCTTTAAGATTGTGAGATGAGGCTTTTTTTTTCTTTTTTTTAAATAATATATTCATATATCACTCATAAATTACCAGATGTGTTTGGATGAAACTTATTAGAAGGTTCCGACATCTAATAAGTGGGGAGTGGTTCTGGAAAAAGGGGCGGAGCCAGGAATTTGGTTTCACTTTCTTTGACAATCTGAGATTTGAATTTTTGCGACATTTACTTTCATTACCCATAAAATAGATGATGGACTTTGGCGCCAACTGACGTAACGGAAATACAATGCAATGGCGGGATTGGTCCGTCGCCTTGTCCCCCTCTCTGTGTCAGAACCCACAGACACCGTTTAAAGTCCAGTTTCTACAGCACAATAAAAAATAGAAGACCCAGCCCGTTAACAGACGCCATCCTCATGAGGTAAACTCCCTCCGGTCCACCACGACCCGCTCTCAGCCGTCACGTCTGCGCTCTGGCGGCGTCAGACTGACAGCTGTCAAAGCGGGCGACACGTTGAACATCTCTTGTTGATCCCGTCTCCCATTGGCAACTAAGCATGTCTGCGGTGGCATCACTTCCTGTCAACCGCCGTCAAATTCATTCATACTTTGGCCTTCAGATACAGAAGCGTCAGATGAAATTGACGCGTTGTGAAACATCAGTAACGGCACTGAGGGATACCAAGAGCCCAGATTCCTCGCTGTCCCCCCCCCAGCCATGTGGAAATTATGGGATGGAGGATTTAAGTTGCTATGATATAGCGAGGAGGCAGAAAGTTAGTGTTAAAGTGGTTTTTTTTTAAGTATCTACTTGAGTATATATATATATGTATATATATATATTTAAACGTGACAGATAACCATGACATATATTAATATACAGGCGGGGTAATAAATTAAAAGTCGAGACAGTAAGAACTCTCAGACACCAATTAATTAACCGATACCCAGCATTCCCTGCTTCAAATTCTGGTGCGATCACTTCATTAAACTAATAAGGTCCGGAACCAAAACGGTCCCAATTAAGACTGAAGAGGACCGACGTTATTAACTAAATACAGAACTTTTCATACTAAATCTCCCTTAAATTGGTAAAAAATATGAACTATTACAGTAAAATATGAACTATTAAAGTAAAATAGGACCTATTAGAGTAAAATATGAAGTATTAGAGTAAAATATGAACTATTAAAGTAAAATATGAAGTATTAGAGTAAAATATGAACTATTAGAGTAAAATATGAAGTATTAGAGTAAAGTTCTCCTAAAGTCGATTCTTATTCACCAAAGTTGGACTAAATTGGACCGACAGGTGAGAAATTATGACCTGAAAACTTTTAACATCAAGCTCCCTCTAGTGTCAAAAAGTTTAGTACCTTTCCCAAAATCAATCCAGTTCTTCCTCGCGCTATGTGGTTAATAAATTTGAAAATGATCCATTAAACAGTTTTGGAGTTATCTAGCTCACATGAAGGACCTGCGGCGGACGCGTCGATGATGATGATGATGATTCCATTATATCCCAGACTTCTCGGCGACACGATAAATGACATTCAGAACCAACTGACTGTCCTCGCTGATTAAATGTGAAGGGGTCACGAGAGGAGAGGAGGAGCTGAGTGGAATGTGACTGGAACCCTCGCAGAAAAGTTTCCACTGATGTGGGTGGTTTGCAAAAGAGAAGAAGGAACGGACGTAGGTGGACTGATCTGTTCCAGAAGGAGAGACGGAACAGGAACCAAACACTCATGGAAGGTGACGCTGACGGGGAGGAAGGAAAAAAAAGACAGGAAGCACGAAGAGAAACGTGAAAAAGATACTTTAACACGTGCAAGATGGTTCAAAGTGAAGCACCAGCATGAAACTGGACTGTTTCACTGTATGAACCTGGACTGTTTTAACTGTGTGAACCTGGACTGTTTCACTGTGTGAACCTGGACTATTTCTCTGTATGAACCTGGACTGTTTCACTGTGTGAACCTGGACTGTTTTAACTGTGTGAACCTGGACTGTTTCACTGTGTGAACCTGGACTATTTCTCTGTATGAACCTGGACTGTTTCACTGTGTGAACCTGGACTGTTTTAACTGTGTGAACCTGGACTGTTTCACTGTATGAACCTGGACTGTTTCACTGTATGAACCTGGACTGTTTCACTGTGTGAAC
>VRLP01010300.1:0-10066 GCA_009660295.1 Lophius piscatorius
ACACACACACACACACACACACACACACACACACACACACACACACACACACACACACACACACACACACACACATACACACACACACACACACACACACACATACACACATACAGACACACACATACACACATACACACATACACACATAAACATGCATACACTTACACACACACACACATACACACACATAAACATACATAAACAGACATACACACACACACACACACACACACATACACACACATAAACATACACACACATACATACACACATACACACCCACACACACACACAGACGTACACACACACACATACACACACACACACACAGACGTACACACACACACATACACACCCACACACACACACAGACGTACACACATACACACACACACACAGACGTACACACACACACATACACACACACTCACACACACAGACGTACACACACACATACACACACAGACGTACACACACATACACACATACACACACATAAACATACATAAACATAAATACACTAACACACACACATATACATACACATGAACATACGTACACACACACATACACATACACACACAGACGTACACACACACACAGACGTACACACACACACAGACGTACACACACACACAGACGTACACACACACACACAGACGTACACACACACACAGACGTACACATACACACACACACACACACATAAACATACATAAACATACATACAGTAACACACACACACACATACAAACACACACATAAACATACATACATACACACACACACACACACACACACATACACACACACACACTGACGTACACACACACACAGACGTACACACACACACGTACACACACACACACAGACGTACACACACACACAGACGTACACATACACACACACACACACACACATAAACATACATAAACATACATACAGTAACACACACACACACATACATACACACACACACACACAGACGTACACACACACACACAGACGTACACATAAACATACATAAACATACATACACTAACACACACACACACATACAAACACACACATAAACATACATACATACACATACACACATACACACACACACACAGACGTACACATACATACACACACACACAACTATGACTCAGTCTCTGGAGTCGCCCTTTAATCCATCTAGAATACACCCGTGAGTTCTGCAGGATTCTGATGCAGTTTTCCGATGACTCAGCAGAACTCTGACCCGGTGTCTCTGCAGGTGAAGCCTCTGGTGTCTCAGTTTCTGACGGACAGGCAGCTTCCCTACCAGCAGGACGGCTACCTGTCCCGTCTGCACCTGTTCTTCCACCGGTACCAGGAGCTGATGGTGTTCGCCCCGCCCATCACAGAGCTGGTGGGGGTTCAGTGATGAAGGGGTGATGAAGAAGAACCAGTGAGACTGATGATGATGGTGATGATGGTGCTGACGGGTTTCCACCTGCGCGGAGAGACGTAGGGCTTTAATGATGGAGGCTTTGATGTTTGATCCGAGGTTAACCTGATACTTTTATTTCAATGATTATATTATGATTATACGTCGTCCAGAGATCATTATCTCAGAACGTCACAGATGGTTCTGAACGTCACAGATGGTTCTGAACGTCACAGATGGTTCTGAGATAAATGCTGCTGGGGAAAAGTCCGACCGGGTTCTGTCTCATGAAGCAATAATTCAACTCAGTGAGACGACCTTTGACCTGCTGGAGCGGGACGATAACGCCTCCACATCTTCTGACGGTTTTATTTCCGTCACATGATGAGATAATTGATGACTCTGCAGGAATTATCATTTATAAAATGAAGCACAACCAACTTTTTGATTTAATTCTTCTTCTGGCTGTTCACAATCTAATATAACAGAGTAAAACGTGAATCAGTTGATCAACAATGATTTATATTTACACAGAAGTATTTCTTCGTTCTGGAGTCGTAACGTTTAGAAGTAGAAGATTTTAACACAATTGGTTTCTTGTATTTGTACTTATGCAGCACATTAATGATGATAGAGTACTTACGTCAATGTTCCCCTAACTTCAACTTCTATGCAGTAGGAACACCTTTTACTGAATTTAAAACTTACTCATGAGAAAAGAAGAAGTAAAACTGAACTAAAGAGGCGTTCAACCTGTGAACGCCGCCGCCGCCGCCGCTCAGAGAGACGAGCCCTTGTTTCCATAGCGACACATTTTGTTGTTGACATTTATAATGTTTGCAATAATTTACGGCTGACCTTTAAATGCAATGTATGTACAGTATGTGTTTGATTTTTTTCTCATAGAAGAATTTCAGAGGAGAAATTGTCTTATATTCTAGTATTTAATCATCTGTACTTCTCCTGTGAGGCTCTTCTTTACCCCCATCAAATAAACGCTTGTGTATTCATACACATTAATAAAGGTTATCTATGATTTCTTGGACTCCTATGGACCCGTATGACTGATATTAAGAAGAGGAGAAGATAAAATGAATTCACTTACACAGAATCCAATCACTTGAAGCACTGTTGTAAATATTCTGGCCACTAGGGGCAGCAGGTCACACTGAAACTCCTCACTGACACAGTATCGCCTCATTAATGCTAACCCTAACCCTAATTATTCATAATGCTGCCTGCTTATGAATAATTATTTTACATCAACCATTTTTATTTTAAATACATTATAATGACATAAAACACATTTCACCCACATGTTATATCTGTAAACAACCGGAAAGGAATAATGTAAAGCCCAAAATCTTATTTTCACTTAATCTATTAACATATATTATAACACCAAGGAAAACAAATATATTTTTACATTATAATCCCATAATAATCTCCCTTATAATCCCTTTAAAATCATGTGATTGGACTTTTCAGCGCCTTTTCAAACTGAGCAGAGATCATTTATTCTGTTCAACCAAACGTGTTTGACATTTAGTTCCAGTGTTTGAAGACTGAACGATCCTCTCAGAAGATCAGGTTCTTCTCTTACATTGATTAAGTAATGGCAGACAGCTGGAGTTAATCAACCAATCAACCTTTAACCCTTTAATGACTTTACCAAGAGAAACAACATTTATTTCTTAAATGTAGTCATTTCATATCTTAGACACTTTCATTTACCATAAAATAACAGAAATAATAATCATTTGTTCCAGCATGTTGTTAAAGAGTAGGAAAGATGAGACTTTCGGTTCATTATTTTGTTACATAATTCTGTTTAGTAAAGGTTTATGGTCAACAGAACCAGGGTTTGAATTCTGGAGGTGATGGATCCAGACTTTTATTCATGACTCTTTGATGAGGGAGAGCTACAAACACAAGAGTTCTGACCTCCAGCTCCTTTCTGCTTCCATAGAAAATATGCTACAGGGTCCAAAACGGAACGACGGCTGACATGGAACCAAGTCCGCAGGACGTTCAAATGTAACGGGTTGATGGAAAATAAGATAATAGTTATTAAGACTACGGATGTGAAATCACGTTTATTTGTGACGACATCATTTTATATAATCTGTCTGATTTGGAGTAGTTGTCTATTTTGTGTCTTTTATGTCTTCTTGTAGTTCCTGAGGGACATAAATAAGAAGAAGAACCCAGCAGAACTTTCCTGGTGGTCTCTGTTCTACTGACAGTTCATTTCCTAAACTTCCCTCTTCTTCCTGTTGGCTGAATCTCCTCTAGCTGCTGCAGACGTTCCTCTCTTTTCCTTCTGGCTGCGTTTCTTCAGCCCACATCAGACTGAGGGACAGAACACGGATTCTGTTTCTGCGTCCGGTCCACTCGGCCGGGAGGACGGATGTAAACATTTAGAAGCGGGTGACATTTTTTTGGGCTGGAAAACTGTTTGGAAGGATTTGAGTCGTAAATAGTATTTAATAAAGAATTCTGGTACTTGAACTTCCAGACGTAACTTTAAGACGTGACGGAGAAGTTTCAAACGTCCGAGAACAATCTGTGGTTCTGATGGGCTCAACAAACACCATGAATCAGCGTCTGCTGAGTTCCTGTGTTTGTTCTTCATCAGCTGATATCTGGTTCCTGTTCTTACTGCCGCTCTCTCGGAGCAGATCTCTGATAGGCTCTGGTTCTGGTCACATGGTGGCACTATCTGCTCCCGGTTTTCTTTGTGATCCGTTGATTCACTCACTCTCCTTCACACCTTCAGCAGATCTTCTCAGCAGAAGTGTCACATGACAAAAGATTCTGGTGCTGCTGTAGTCCCGCTGTAACAGAACCAGGGTTGAAGGTCACGGCTGCTGTTCAAACACAAAGCTGTGGAGACATAACTCCGGACTTCTGTGTTCCCTGTCTGCAGCGTGGCTCCACCCTGTGGGTTCTTCTCCCTCAGAGAAGGGTGGGCGGTGGAGGGGGTGTATCAGAGCCGGCTGGCCGGCCCCCTTTATGTAGAAGTGGGGCGGACAACAGCTTGAACAGAAACTACGGGCCTGACTGACATCCTCTAGGTGTGGCTTCCAGGCTCTTCAGCAAGATCCAGGAACTGTGAGCTGACAGAAAGTGGCTGAGCCAGTTCTAGTCAGAGAGGAGAAGCGAGGAGGTGAGGCCCGGCTGAAAAACTGAAGACATGGCAGACACTGCTGAAGAAACATCTCCCACCTCCACCCAGCAGCAGGGTGGCATCTGCTCAGGTGTGAGTGGAGAGCTGCCGGCAGCCTGTGGTCCCTCTGTGCATGGAGCCCGTCTGGAGGGCAGGAGTCAAGAACGCCCCGGGGTTCTGCTGAGCGCTGACGAGCCCGGACCTGCTGACAGTCCTGTGGTGAACGGGACGGAAGCTGGAGCTCCTGTGACCGAGAGCAACGAGGAGGAGGAGGACGAGTCAAAGACAGTAGAGGAGATCAAGATCCAGCAGGACCTGAAGGAGTCTGAGGGCCCCAAGAAGCCAGAAGAGGAGAAGACAGGAGCCAAGGAGGAGGTGAAGGAGGAGGTGAAGGAGGAGGAGAAGGAGGAGGTGAAGGAGGAACCTTTGGGCCCCGATGATGTGGTGTGTGACTCCTGCATTGAGACTCCCTGCAGGGCCCACAAGTCCTGCCTCACTTGCATGGTGTCCTACTGTCTCCCCCACCTCCGTCCTCACCTGGAGAACCCGAAGTTCCACAACCACCGGCTCGTGGACCCTCTGAGGGACATCGAGAGGCGGACCTGCGAGAGCCACAAGTGGCCCCTGGACCTCTTCTGCTGCGCCGACGGCTGCTGCATCTGTCAGGACTGCGTGACGGAGGACCACCGGGGACACAACTCCGTACCTGTGGAGGAGGCCCGCAGACGGATAGAGGTGAGTCCCGCCTTTGTCTTCAGAACAGAACGTTACAACAGGTCCAAAGTCCTCTGCTTCTTCTTCATCTCGTTATTAATTCAACACGAGTGGCTTTCAGAACCGACGGCACCGGAGAGTAATTAGAAGAAGCCACTCACAAAATCTGAAATATCGATCAGGTCCATTATTATAATGATGTTTTTTGCAGGACACAAAATTAGAATAAACCACAACAAGCCTCTTCTGGTTCTTGTTTATGAGTCAGAGCGGGTCGGTCCGATCCAACCCAACCACGATGAAGATGTTCAATGATAACAGCAACAGGAAACTGAGATGCAGACAAACGTCGTTTCCTCATTTGAAGCTTTTGTTTGCGGTTTGAGTCAGAAACTTTCAGACTTTGTTCCTTTCAGTCTCGGATGTTTGTCAACAACAAACAAGAGGTGGAGAATTTTACGGACCTTCATATCTGTTGAGAGGAAATGAGTTTGTAGAAACATGAGAGAAGCAGCTTCCTGTTTAGCTCTCGTGTTCCTCCGTCACACCAGAACCAGAACATTTCTGTTACGGGCCTCTTCACTCGCGGCTCGATCCGTCTGTCCTGCGGCCTCGATGATTCGGCATAAACCCGCATGATTGAACTCATCTGGAGGTCCAGTTAAGCAGCTCCTGTCTTTGTTCTGACGGGTTCTCCGTCCACTGCTCGAAGGTTCTTCAGAAAGTGGAAGTTCTGTGCAGCAAAAACTGCTTCATGAGGCAGCCGGGTCGTGAGTGTGTGTGTGTGAATGTGTGTGTGTGAGTTTGTGTGTGAGAGTATGTGTGTGTGAGTGTATGTGTGTGTGTGTGTGGTTGTAGGTGTGTGTGTGAGTGTTTGAGTGTGTGTGAGTGCGTGTGTGTGTGTGGTTGTAAGTGTGTGTGTGGGAGTGCGCGTGTGTGAGTGCATTTGTGTGTATGTGTGCGTGTGTGCGTGGCTGTAGGTGTGTGTGTGTGTGAGTGCATGTGTGAGTGTGTGAGTGAGTGTTTGAGTGTGTGTGAGTGCGTGTGTGTGGTTGTAGGTGTGTGTGTGTGAGTGAGTGTTTGAGTGTGTGTGTGTGTGTGAGTGTGTGGTTGTAGGTGTGTGTGTGTGTGAGTGCGTGTGTGAGTGTGTGAGTGAGTGTTTGAGTGTGTGTGTGTGTGCGTGTGGTTGTAGGTGTGTGTGTGTGTGAGTGAGTGTTTGAGTGTGTGTGTGTGTGGTTGTAGGTGTGTGTGTGAGTGTTTGAGTGTGTGTGGTTGTAGGTGTGTGTGTGTGAGTGAGTGTTTGAGTGTGTGTGTGTGTGGTTGTAGGTGTGTGTGTGTGAGTGAGTGTTTGAGTGAGTGTGTGTGTGTGTGCGTGTGGTTGTAGGTGTGTGTGTGTGAGTGCATGTGTGAGTGTGTGAGTGAGTGTTTGAGTGTGTATGAGTGCGTGTGTGTGGTTGTAGGTGTGTGTGTGTGAGTGAGTGTTTGAGTGTGTGTGTGTGTGGTTGTAGGTGTGTGTGTGTGAGTGAGTGTTTGAGTGTGTGTGTGTGTGTGTGTGTGGTTGTAGGTGTGTGTGTGTGAGTGAGTGTTTGAGTGTGTGTGTGTGTGGTTGTAGGTGTGTGTGAATCACATCAAAAGAAGGTACCACTGAATATTACTGTGTTGTTCACAGACGGAGGAGTGAGGAGTTTCTTCTGGACCCTCATAGCTGTGGAGTAAATATTCATAATAGTTCTGTTTCTTACTCTGGATATTATGGAGAAGAATTCTACTTATGTACTGAGTTCAGCTCTGGATCTGTTTGGACCTGCCCGAAGAATTCAGACATGAACCTGAGAACACAGCCTTACTGAAACACCAGAGGTTCCGGTGCAGAACTTCCTCTTTGGTTCTGCCTACAGAGAAACTAGACGAGTCCTCAGAGTTTATTTATTTACACGGAACATCTTCTTCTTGACAGCAGGGCCGTGGTTTCTGGGAGAAGAGCTTCTGACTTCTGCTCTCCTTCCGTTCACAGAAGGAACTCCGGGATAAGCAGAGTGAGATGGTGAAGACGGTGACGGCAGCAGAGAACGCCATCAACAAACTCCAAGTCAACAGAGTCTCCATTGAGGTAAAGACATCAGGTGGTGCTGAGACCTCCCTCATGTGAGTCCTGAGGTCCTAGAGTCGCTCAGAACAGGACCGGTTTGCCTGCGGCGGAGAAAACCCATGTTTGTCATGTTGAGGGTTTGTGTGTGGAGACATTCCAGTTACGTAACGTCACCTGATCCTCCTTCTGTGACTCGTCAGTCTCTACGATACTTCGCCTCCTCTCAGAATGTCAAGAATGCTCCCTTCACGCGGCGTGATGTGAAATCCACAGCTTTCTGTGACGGAGGTACGCGCGGTGATCCAGAACCAGTTCCAGGAGCTGCAGGCGGTGGTGGAGAGGGCGAAGCGCGAGGTGGAGGAGATCCTGGAGGGCGAGGAGAAGCAGGCGCTGAGTCAGGCCGAGGGCATCCGGGTTCACCTGGAGCAGAGGTGCACGGAGTTGAAGAAGACGCAGACGCAGATGGAGAAACTCTCCAAAAACAAAAATGTTGTTGATTTCTTGCAGGTAAAAACCTGAAACACCAAAGGTTTATTTCTGGAGGCCGCAGCCTCCTCTTCTCCTTCTCCTTCTCCTCTCAGCCACTGTGTTCCTCCCGCAGGAGTATTCGGAGTGGAAGAAGGAGGCCGCAGATATTTCCTTGCCTGGCATCTACATCGGCCTGATGGACCGTCTGCATTCCTTCAGCCGGGTGATCGTGGACTCAACGCAGGAGCTGTGTGTCCTGCTGCTGTCTTCATACACAGAGAAGGTCAAAGACACGTGCAGGAGTGGTGAGGAGACGAGATGATCCTCTCCCAGCATGTTCACACCAGCAGGAGATCCCCAGGTCTGATGTCAGAGGTCAGGTCTGATGTCTGAGGTCAGGTCTGATGTCAGAGGTCAGGTCTGATGTCTGAGGTCAGGTCTGATGTCAGAGGTCAGGTCTGATGTCAGGTCTACTCTCAGAGGTCAGGTCTGATGTCAGAGGTCAGGTCTGATGTCAGGTCTACTCTCAGAGGTCACGTCTGATGTCAGAGGTCAGGTCTGATGTCAGAGGTCACGTCTGATGTCAGAGGTCACGTCTGATGTCTGAGCTCAGGTCTGCTCTCAGAGGTCAGGTCTGATGTCAGAGGTCACGTCTGATGTCAGAGGTCACGTCTGATGTCTGAGCTCAGGTCTGCTCTCTGAGCTCAGGTCTGATGTCAGAGGTCAGGTCTGATGTCAGAGGTCAGGTCTGATGTCAGAGGTCAGGTCTGATGTCAGAGGTCAGGTCTGATGTCAGAGGTCAGGTCTGATGTCAGGTCTACTCTCAGAGGTCAGGTCTGATGTCTGAGGTCAGGTCTGTGTCTCCGGCAGAAGCTGACAGACCCGTTTCTCCTCTGATGCAGTTTCCAGCCGAATGAAGGCAGATTTCTGCGAATAAACTGAGATTCAAATGAAATTCATAGAATGATGTCAATCTTTTATTCTTCTGCAGACAAAATGGGAATAAAGACAACAGTTCAAGCGATTGTTGCAACCAAACAGAACATGACTCTTCCGGATCCAGTGTCCCACGCTGACTTCCTGAAGTGTAAGTTCTGACATGTGTGACTGTGAGTTATTGGGCTGAAACCCTTGAGATGATTGTAGAAATGTTGAAGAGCTGCATTTCTCTGACATGACATCAGAAGCAAACGAAGGAACGTTTGTAGAACAAAGACGTGCAGAGGCAGATGTTAGGTCCAGCCTCCAAGCCTCAGATGGATCAGGTGAACACAAACCTGAAGACAGAAAGACGTGGGCTGGACCTCCAGTGACCCACAGTCAGCCACCAGCAGAGTTAGAAGTTACGTAAAACGGCGAGAATGAGAACTCGGATCCTTTCTTGTGATTTAAATATGACCATAAATGAGTGAATCATGAATGCTGTAGATATTTAGAAGTACTTTTAAACATCAGGAGGTTTATTCAACTGGTTTCCAACCTTTGGCTCTACCCCAACTTAAGGGTCACATGATAAATCTGAGGCGTCCCTCCTGATAAACGTCGGAGGAAGAAGAAGAAAAATTATCTGCTGCATTAGTTTCATGTGTTGGACTTAAATCCTTGATCGGAACCATTTCTACTTATTTTAACCTCAAATACTTTAAGGAGAACATTAGAAGAGACTTTTCTGTTTTGTGAAACTTTGAACAATCATTTTTAGATCAAGTCATCGAGTGGAAAAGTTGCTCTGTGAGATGAAGGTAGTGGATCATGAAACACGGATCTTTAGACACTGATGCCCGTGTTTCTGGCTGGTCCACTGTCTCTTATTTAAACAGGACCTTTGATTTTTAACCGTTGTGCCATTTTCTACTTCATGCTTCCACTTTCTATAACCTTAATAATGGACTCAGGAATGTATGATTGGTTAGGGTTAGTTTTGTAGTGTTTGGGGTCAAAGGGGCGGAGTTATATGAACTCTGGGTGGGTGAGTGATGCTGAAAAGCTGGTCCACGCGTTCGTCTCCTCCCGACTGGATTACTGTAACGCACTTCTCACCGGGATCCCTGATAAAAGTCTTCAAAGACTTCAGTATGTTCAAAACATCTGCAAGGATCCTGATGAGAGTTCGTAAACACGAACACATCACCCCTGTTCTTCATTCCCTTCATTATCTTCCCATCTCCACCAGGATTGATTATAAGATCTCTCTCCTCACTCACCAGTG
>VRLP01010301.1:0-10063 GCA_009660295.1 Lophius piscatorius
ATGAATGGATAGATGGATGAATGAAAGAATGAATGAATGGATGAATGGATGGATGAATGAATGAATGGATGGATGGATGAATGGATGGATTAATGGATAGATGGATTAATGAATGAATGAATGGATGGATGAATGAATGAATGGATGGATGGATGAGTGAATGAATGGATGGATGGATGAATGGCTGGATGAATGGATAGATGGATGGATGAATGGATGAATGGATGGATGAATGGATGGATGGATGAATGAATGGATGAATGGATAGATGGATGAATGAATGGATGGATGAATGGATAGATGGATGAATGAAAGAATGAATGAATGGATGAATGAATGGATGGATGAATGGATGGATTCATGTGCAGGAACTGACATTCTATCAATCATGGATGTAAATCTTGCTCAGACTAGTTTTGTCGCTGAGGAGCCTCCGTACATTCTCTGTGTCGGCTCAGCGTGAGCATCGGTCGATGTTTGAAATGTTAAGCGAGAGTCTGAGCGGATTATAACCAGCTGTAGAATGGATCTAATCAACAAAAAGCTCTTTCTCTTCCTCTCGTCTACAATAACGGGCGGAGAAGTAGCCGGAGGAGGTCGATGGTTATCGATCGCTGGATTCCGTCCAGCTGTAGCTCAGAGCAAAGATGATGGATGAGTGTCGATGGAGGGACCAGCAGAGATCAGGCCGTCACGTGTTCACAGACCAACCACCTCAGCAGCTGTTCCTGAAGGCTCACAATCAGAACTCTACCTACTTTCTGCTATTTTATTTATATTTCTCTTCCTGCATGACTCTACTCCAGTCGCTCTACTAGATCACCTCTATCTGCATGACTCTACTCCCATCACTCTACTACATCACCTCTACCTCCATGACTCTAATCCAGTCGCTCTACTAGATAACCTCTACCTCCATGACTCTAATCCAATCGCACTACTACATCACCTCTACCTCCATGACTCTACTCCCATCGCTCTACTACATCACCTCTACCTCCATGACTCTACTCCCATCGCTCTACTACATCACCTCTACCTCCATGACTCTACTCCCATCGCTCTACTACATCACCTCTTCCTCCATGACTCTACTCCCATTGCTCTACTAGATCAACTCTACCTGCATGACTCTACTCCCATCACTCTACTACATCACCTCTACCTGCATGACTCTACTCCCATCACTCTACTATATAACCTCTACCTCCATGACTCTAATCCAGTCGCTCTACTAGATCACCTCTACCTCCATAACTCTACTCCCATCGCTCTACTAGATCAGCTCTACCTCCATGACTCTACTCCCGTCGCTCTACTACATCACCTCTACCTGCAAGAGTCTACTCCATCGCTCTACTAGATCAGCTCTACCTGTCATGCAAGAAATTCTAAATTTTAGCTTATATAATTTTTTGGTATATAGTGTCTTATTTGTAAGTCACAAAAAAAAGATTTTTGTAGAGATTATTTATTCTTCAGACTCTCAAGTGGTTCCTTTGCCCCTCCATCATAGAGATTCACCTGCTGGTCCAGAACTTGTCCTTCCACCATTTTGGTTGAGCCGAGTCTGAGTCTCTATTTCTTTTTGAAAGAATCAGTCCCACTCGACTGAAGCTGTTTATTCTACAACCCAGTGGCAGCTCTACAATCTAAAGAGTAAGGGACCAACGATGGAGCCCTGGGGGACGCCACAAGTGAGAGGGCCCACCGAGGAGGAGGAGGAGGCATTGGGCCATCCAGAAAGTCCAATTAAATAAATAAGACTGACAAATAATTGACTTTTCAAACTGTAATATATAATATTTGAACACCTACTATACCATAATACTACCGTATATAACGTATATTCTTGCAGGTTACCGGCTGTTGTCTGACCAGTAAGTCTGAATCATCCAGCAGTGAAAGGCTCCTTCCTGCTTTTTTTTAGCCGTTGATTTTCAGCCCAGCTCGATATTAGCTCTCAGATCTGCACTCAGAGCGCCGAATGGAGCCGACACTAATAACCACCTTTGCGTCAGCGAGTCATGAAGTCGTGATGTGTCGCCAGACGTCTCGCCTCTGTCCACTTCTGATAAAATGTCCTGCGCCTAGATGTGTCTTTATTTGAGGCGCTAGCGTATTTAGCGCAGATATATTTAGCCGGCTAAAGTGGTGGTGCGGCGCTAACAGTGACTCATGGTTACCAAAGACAAGGAGCGACAGAAAACTTTGATTTCATAGTTTTGGGCCGTTTTTTTCTATCTGTAAGGCAGAAGGTTAATAATCCGTTCACAGACAGGAAGATGAAGTTCAGTGAGTTATTGACTTCCTGTTTGACTTCCTGTTTGACTTCCTGTTTGACTTCCTGTTTGACTGTGGATGATAAAACATTGAAAGATCTGATGCATTTATGATATAGAGTTTTCGATTCAGCTCACTCGCTCTACTCTTCCTCTACTTGGTCACTCTAGCTGATCTACTTTATTGCTCTGTTGAGTGACCACATAGAGGGACCACTTGGAAGCACCAAGTGGTCACTCTATGTGGTTGTTCTACTGAGATGCTCTACTCGGTAGCTCTACTTGGGCGCTCTAATCGGTTGCTCTGCTCTGTTGCTCTACTCAGTCGCTCTGCTTGGTTGTTCTATGTGGAACCTCAACTTGGAAGCTTTACATGGTCACTTAATAGGGTTGCTCTACGGAGATGCACTACTCGGTTACTCTACTCAGCGCTCTAATTGGTTGCTGTGCATTGTCGCTCTACTCAGCCACTCTATCCATTCTTTCTTTAGGGTCCCTCAACTTTGTCACTCTACTAAGACAATGCACTCAGTCTCTCAATGTGGTCACTCTAGTCAGTTGCTCTACTTGGTCACTCTACTCCGTCACCCTACTCAGTTGCTCTACTTGGTGGTTCAAAGGCGAACCTCGACTTGGAAGCTCTACGTGTTCATTCTATGTGGTTGCTCCACTCTGTTGCTCTATCCGGGCACTCTATCGGCTGCTCTGCTGCTCTACTCAGTCACTCTCACTGTTGCCAGATAATCGATGTTATTCACGTGGTTGGTTATAATGTTATGGCTGGTGGCTCTATGCCTTCTCTGCAGTAACATTTTCTAGAGGCTGGGGGACCCGCGTCTCGCCCCCCGGCCCCCCTGAGACCCCCGCAGCAGCAGTTCATGTAATGAAGGAGCGCTGGAGTGCTGAATATTTATTATCTGATGCATTAAACGTCTCCAGAGGGTCCCGGCTGAAGCCTCTCCGTCTGAGGAGCAGCAGACCGATAATCGGCTCGGCCAGAGTTTACGCCCCGCCGCCGCACGCCATTTACCAACAAATGAATTTGTCAAGACTGACTTCTGTTATTGATTGTGGCGCCGATGGAGAGGAGCGTCGCTGGATGCGAGCGCGGCTGAGAGGCAGTAAGGAGAGGGGCGGCGCCTTCAGAGGAGGAGATGTTAGCGGCTCCGACAGCTCAGCGAGGGTGAGATAGAGACAGATGCGAATCGAGCCGACAGCATGCAATCAGCTTCGGCGTGAGGCAGAGAGCATGCTGGGAGCGGCGGTGACATGTGGATGTCAACAACAACAAAACAGTAATTTCCCTGTCAAATCAGCTAATTAGCGTTTGAGTCAACAGGTGCAACATTTCTGCCGCCGCGTCTCCCAAAACATTAACGGCGTCAATAATCAGAAGTCTCCGCTTCCAGTAAGAAGTGTCTCCTGGCCGCCTCCCCCAGGAGCCTCGGGAGCCAATGAGGAGAGTCCCCTCAGCCATAGCGCGACAAATGTCGTCTCAAGCCACTTTCCAAAAAAACATCAAGCCCAGACCGACTATTTGTTACGAGGCGCCTCTGGTGACATGAAAGGAAAAAAAATCTTGTTGCCACCACTTAATAACTTCTGCGAACAAAATATTATCGCGTGACCACGACTAAATAACTCGTTCGGAAGAGGTAACAACATGTTCCCCCTCCTTATTAGGTCACGGCCACGAGATAATTAACTTTCTGAGATGATGAACTCGTTTTCCTGCTTCATTTAGGTTCAGTATTATGTTAAGTATTATGTTAAATATTATTATGTTAAGTATTATGTTAAGTATTATGTTAAATATTATGTTAAGTATTATGTTAAATATTATGTTAAGTATTATGTTAAATATTATGTTAAGTATTATGTTAAATATTATTATGTTAAGTATTATGTTAAGTATTATGTTAAATATTATGTTAAGTATTATGTTAAATATTATGTTAAGTATTATGTTAAGTACTACGGCTAAAAAGTCCTCATTATTTCGTAAGGGAATTATTTCAGGGCTACGACTTAATAAGGTGTGGAAATAACTTATTACCTGTCAGTGGGTGGGATATATTACCTGGTTACCATGGTCACCTGTCAGTGGGTGGGATATATTACCTGGTTACCATGGTCACCTGTCAGTGGGTGGGATATATTACCTGGTTACCATGGTTACCTATCAGTGGGTGGGATATATTACCTGGTTACCATGGTCACCTGTCAGTGGGTGGGGCATATTTAAGCCTGGGTTGAACCTGGCTGAGCCCCATGAACAAAGGCACAGCCATCACCAAAGAACTTCCTGTCCCAGGTCTCTGGTCTCCCCACTCTGGACAAGGTGTTACAGCCCCTTTGAAACCTGTTCACAGGGGTCTTCAACGGCAGGGGGGCATGCCGGATGGTGACACCGCTGCATGCCAGGCGGCTAAGCCCAGTCCACGTTGCATTTCCTTACTTTCACCTTTTAGCTCTGCGGCTCCTGTTTTCCCGCCCCTCCGTATCGGTTAGAGTCAGACGTGACCAATTGAACGAGGTTATTTCTAAAGCGATGCACGGCGTGACTGACGCGGTGAAGGATGCTGCGGCCGGAGATAAAGAGCGCCGGCGTCGCTCAGTGATGTTTGCGGCTGCAGCCTGACGACCGCACACAGGCGGCCCGCAGACACAGCTGCTTAATCCGCCAGCTCCGATAATAGAGCCTGCAGGTAATTGTACGCCGACACGCAGCTGCTGACATTTTCACTTCAAACGTCCGACTCTTTCCTCCCCGCCGCCTTATTTACCTCGGAGGTCCACAAAAGGAGCGGCGCCTGCGTCCTTACCTCGCTGTCAGCCGGGCTCTAATTGGTGCCGCTTTGAATAGAGCTAAATGATCAGGTGAGGGTTTGGGGCAGAACAACAGGAGGAATTAGATCCACCAGCGCCATCGTCCACTGGACTCACAGCAGACAGGAAGGATTTCTCAGTCCTGTCAGTGGATTCAGTTTGACCCGCTAAGGTCCGGTAAGGAAACAGAACCAGCCGTGTTTTTAGTTTGAGTGTTTTTCAGGGAGGTGTTTGAGATCAAAGTCTCTTTAAACGAGGATTTTTGCTGTTTAATGATGAAACAGGAAGCTGTGTTTCTCTGCTGAGGTCTTCGCCGCGCCCAGAGTTCTATCATGGCAGCAGGAATGGTCTGAGCTGAAGTCGTCGAGTCGAGGAGAAACATTAAATCTTTATGCTCTTTTTCTGGGAGTCGGCCTCATTAATGGTAAATATTATGATTGTGCAGGAGACATTCATCAGATGAAATCCCAGAGGTTTCAGTCCACACACACACACACACACACGCACACACACGTACGCACACACACACACACACACACACACACACACACACACGTACGCACACACACACACACACACACATATAGACACACACTCACACACATACATATAGACATACACACACACACACACACACATACAGACACACACACACACACTCATATAGACATATTTGAGAAAAAGGCGAGTTTAAAACGTCTGCATTCGACACAAGCGGCCATCATGAACCATTACTGACAATCTCAGGTCATTATGACCACTCCTCGCTGTAAGTGGGTATCATTGTTTGAGAGGCGCTGGTATCTTACACAACCGTCCAACTGTCAGAGATAAGTAGCGAGGAGGCGAGAGGCAGAGATGCACCAGCGGAGAGAGAGAGAGAGAGATAGAGAGAGCGGCGGGGACGATGGCGAGCGAGTGACAGGAGGGATGTTAAAGCGGCGGCTGGCTTATTGTCTTACTGATCAATCTGAGATAAGAGTTGAGCTCGGGCCAGACCCGGGCCCACGGCGGGCCGGGCCAGAATTATCGAGCCCTGGCACACACACGATAGCTGCGCCGCTCGATCTGACAGCAACTAACTTCTCTTTATGTCTGAGGCCATTTAATGTTCCTCCAAGGGCAGAGAGAGATGCAGCAGACAGGAGGAGGAGGAGGAGGAGGAGGAGGAGGAGGGTCCGGTCCTCAGCTTTAGCTCCTCTCACTCCCACCGGCGTGTTAAGATCTGAACCAGTTTAGACTTTGAGGTGTGAAAGATGTGACATAAATGATATAAAGTCTCTACTGACCTCCAGCCAACCGTGTTCCTGGTCACGTTAAGCCCCTCCCATCTGGTCTTCAGTCAATCCATGAGTTCAAAGGAGAGGTTGGACTCCCAGGGGATCCTCAGAATGTTCTGTCCTGATGCTCCGTCCAGGTTCACACAATGAAACAGTCCGGGTTCACACAGTGAAACAGTCCAGGTTCACACAGTGAAACAGTCCAGGTTCACACAGTGAAACAGTCCAGGTTCACACAGTTTGGAGTGATGTAGAAATTAAGTGAAAAGAAGATGTTTGTTCAGGTGGTTTAGCTAATCTCAGCTATCACAGCTATCGTAGCTAACAGCTAAAGCTAGCGTCTTCGTTTCACGTAATCGTAGAAAGTTCTGGTGTCACATGACCTGAATCCCGGAGAAAATCTCCGGCGGGATTTGCAGGATTAGTTGCTGCAGGTAAAGGCAGGAATGTTCTGAAACGGGCTTTGAGGTTCTAGAAAGTCCTGGAGATTCTCGTCTCCTCTGGACGGTTTTGAATCACTGCGTTTATTTGTTGTTGTTGTGGAGAACCGCTGATGTTGTCGTCGTCTTCCTCTCTGATGGAGGAGGCACTCGGGTCAGGTGCGGCGCCGCGGCCAATCACAGCCTCTCAAAGCGCCTCCACGATCCCCGTCTCCCAAAACCCATTTCATTCAAGAGTGCCGAGAATTCCGCATCTCCTATTCCCCCCCCAGGTGAATGGCGGTTTAACCGACGCCGTGTTTGATGTCACGCTCATCCTCTGAAGCTCTGTGGAAGAGATGAAGGGAGGAACGCCTCTCCTCAGAAACGCTCCGGTGCTGCGACTTCACTTCACATTTTTTAAACTAATTCAATTACTGCGATGGCGCCGACGGCGGCGGCAGCGGCGGCAGGAACTGCAGGCTTAAACACGTAAATCGCTCCAATCTAAAGCCAATTCCTCCCCGTTTAACCCCGATGTATCACGCCGCCTTTTATTAGATTCCCGGCCGCGGCCCTCGGCGAGCCACGGCGACACGCTAATATGGACGATGAAGATGACCGCCTTCCTCCTCAGGACTGACGATGTTCAGCTCAGCGGGAGATTGGAAGTTTAGAGGAAGAGACGAGACGAAGACTCTTCTTGACGATGATTCCTACTTACTGAATGGCTGGATGGATGGATGGTTGGATGGATGGTTGGATAAAGGTTTGGATCGATGGAGGGTTGGATGAATGGATGGATGATGGATGTTGGATGGATGGTTGGATGGATGAATGGATAATGGATGGTTGGATGGATGTTGGATGGATGTGTGGACGGATGATGGATGAATGGTTGGATGGATGGATGGTTGGATGGATATCCACACCTCAAAATGAACTTCTCCACAAACTGAGCGGATCTCTGAAAGAGGAATGTCGCGGGAGAATCTGGGGCGACTCCCCAAAACACCTCCTGCACCCGTGGGTGCCCGGATGAGTGAAAGTAAATTAGCTGCTCGCATTGATACCTGCGAGCAGAAGCTGAGAACATTGAGCTCCTGTTCTCCGCAGCTCATCCATAAAGCTGCTCCTCTGACGGCGGCGGCGCTCTAATGAGGAGGGAGATAATCTCCGTCCATTGTTTATCTCAGGATTCCAATAATTGCCTCGGTTCTGCTGCCGTCAGCAGAGGGAGTTCAACTTCTGGGTAGCGTCTCATTAGCAGTCGGTCGCCGCGCCGTCGATACGGAACGTCCCGCCCATCACCGGGTCGCCGCCGGCGACACGCGGCAGTCCGTCACGAGAAACTGTGGAGCCCGGCTCTGACTGGACCTGAGAAGGACAAAATCCACCAGAGCAGGAAGACTTGGATTTAGACGAGTTCAGTCACCGCAGGAGAACCTCGTCGGTTCTTTCACCGTCAGAACCGCCAGAGCATTCTAAACTTGTCCAGGTCCCTCTTTGTGTTCTGAAACCCTTCAATCAGAACCAGAATGAATCTTTTGGGCGGTTTGTGCGTCAGAACTTTGTTTGTGCGTCAGAGAACAGGGGATAGCCTTGGATTCTCCTGAGCCTGGAGCATCACTTTGGTCGGTTCTACCCCTCCAGACCGGGAAGACTAAACAAATCCTGCGGTTCTGGAGATTTTCTCCTGCTTCCAACAACCTCAGGACAAAATGTCCAGCTATCAGAGATTCCTCGGACCCGGAATTCTGTCCGACCCACGGGATCGTGAGAGACTGATAATCTTCTGAGGATGGATTTCCTTCCCCACTTCCTGTTCCAGGTAGGTAGGGGGTAGATGCTGGGGAGAGGGACATATGAAGAACCGTGGATGATGCAGTGCCTGATGCACTGGATGGATGCAATCGATGGATGAATGAATGGATTGTTGGATGAATGGATGGATGTGTGGATCGATGGTTGGGTGAATGGATGGATGGATGGATAGACGGTTGGATGAATGGAGGGATGGTGGATGGATGGTTGGATGAATGAATGGATGGTTGGATGAGTGGATGGATTGTTGAATAGATGGATGGTTGGATGAATGGATGGATGGTTGGATGGATGAATGGATGGTTGGTTGAATAGATGGAAAGATGGATGGATGGTTGGTTGAATGGATGGATGGATGGATGTTTATTATATTTATGGAAGGATAAATCCAATCATCATATTCCGTCCAGACAGAAAAAGTTTCCGGACCAACAAGTTCTTTTCTGGAGGATCCTCTTCAGTCCAAACATCCAGCAGGAAGTTGTGACACGAGGAAAACTTCAAGCCACCCGTTTCCTTTACTCCTTTATTATTACTCATTATCCCCACTCTTCCCGGCGACAACGGCCTCGCCGAGAAATGTTTGTCTCTGCCTTTGAAGGGAAGAGTGGAGTTAAGGATGGGTTGAAGGAAACGAGGGGGGAGGAGTGGGGAGTGGGGGGAGGAGTGGGGGGAGTGGGTGGGGGTGGGCGGTAAAACATGATTACGGTTCTGTCTGTTCTGACGGAGAACAAAGCAGGAATAGATTTGCCTCAGAGCGCCGCAGCTTCCAGCCGCAGATAAGGATGAGTGCAGGGAAGGAGAGGAGAGGAGTGTGGAGGATACCTGATACTGATGACTATCAGGAGGCTCCTGCTGTCTCCTGCTGACTCCTGCTGACTCCTGCTGTGGAGCAAATACACACACAGATGTCTGCACAGCAGCATAGAACCTTCACCTTCAGACCACCTGCGACCCGTTAGCGCTCTCTTCAAACGTCGACACGAGAACTCACACACTAATGTCATTCATTCATCCATCCATTCATTAATTTATTCATTCATTAATTTATTCTTTAATTCATTCATTTATTCATTTATTCATTTATTCATTTATTCATTTATTCATTTATTCATTTATTCATTCAGTCATTCAATTATTCATTTATTACTTAATTAATAAATTAATAAATTAATTAATTAATTTATTCTTTCATTCATTCATGCATTAATCGAGTCTTTCATTTATTCATTCACTCATTAATTAATTAATCCATTCATTTATTCATTTATTCATTCATTCCAATTAAATCTACCATGTCTGGGTAATCTGTTACTATGTGTTACATCTGTTACCATGTGTTACATCTGTTACTATGTGTTACATCTGTTACCATGTGTTACATCTGTTACTATGTGTTACATCTGTTACCATGTGTTACATCTGTTAC
>VRLP01010302.1:0-10060 GCA_009660295.1 Lophius piscatorius
AAAAAACACAACCATTCAACTGTGATATTTACATTCTTCACTTAACTGACAGATTTGACATCACTCCAACCACCTTAGAATAAATCCAGCAGAGCACTGATGATGCAGACTATCGAGTTAACATCCCATAGTGCATTACAAAGCTGTGTTTATACATGCAATGTGATTCACATCTGCCTCTACATACTAAATATTATATATATTATATAACTGGAAACTAAAGGTTTTAAGTAATATACGGTAAAACTAAAAACATTCTTTTGGATTCGACTTTTAAAATAAAAACAGTTTCATGGTAAACACACAAAGTAATAACCTTGGTATAAATTAAATGTATTATTATTAATATTATTATGTCATGATAGGATATGTGTATCATGAGTGCAGAGAGACAATTAAGCCCTTAGCTTAGCAACAATGGCTATCACTTAAATGTGCTTAGATACCCCAGCCCAAAAAGAGTCATAAATCAGTGTTCTTCTAGTGCCCGTCTCAAGCTCAGATATAGGGAGGGTTGTTTCGGGACAGGCATCCGAGGTAAAACCTATGCCTAGTCGTTATGTGGAGCAAAAAAATGATTTCCAAACGAGGGCTGAGCCCTCATGGCCCAGCGGTCACAGGTTTGATTCCACCTGTGGCCCTTTGCTGCATGTCAACTCCTCGTCTCTTTCTGCCTGTTTCCTGTCTATCCTCAGCTGTCCTGTCAGTAAAGATCAATGGGCCTGAAGAAATCTTTAAAAAAAAAGAAATCTTGAATGTGTCTCTTGAAATGAGTCTCACTGCAAACCAATATCCTCTGGATGAACAATCTTTATATATTCTGCAGAAGTGGAATGTGACTAAACATTTAAGTGTAATACTTAAAGAATTTTAGCATACTTGTATTTTATTTGGCCATTTCCATTATTCCTATTGTTTACTTTATCATACTTTACAGAATATATATTTTACTTAACAGATGAACGTTTGCACCCTATAGACAGAAATAGCTTATACAAGATTATTAACTTTTTCTTTTAGATCTATCAAGATTCTAGGCATCAAGAAATTAACAGTTGACAGATTATTAAATCTTTTTTTTCCTGATTTGCTTCCTTGTATTCCTACTTTTTCTGAATTAGCATTTCCAAAGCTGGACCTTTACTTGGATTTTTACAATGTGTTATTTGTCCTTTTACTTAATTAGTAAAATATCAGACCACTCCATCCATCACTGAGATTTTATCCACCACCTTCTTGGTTAGACTGATCTCCATTCCTCTCCCAGAAGGTAACCAGGTAGGGTGGACACTTCAGGACCGTGTCCCCCAGGAAATGTTCTCGGGCGATTACTTGTACACAGAATGATGTCTCCACATACTGTGTGCTGAAATGCTGTGTGACATCATAGCGGAGGCCGCAGCTCTCTGCGATTGTGGTATGGCCATTATGTGGACGTAGTGTGGTGGCAGTGGGGCCAGTCGTTTTGACTTCCAGCATCTCCTGTCCGAACACAGATATATCCTCTGGCACCACTAGGTATGCACGCTGAAAGCTCTCTCCGATGGTGCACGTGAGCTCTGTAGTCCAACAGTACTCTCCAGGGTCACCTAGGAAAACAAACTACTTCATGAAGGCCTACTCAGAGAGATCCTTGTATGTGCAACGTAGAAAAAGTGTGTGGCAGTACCAGAAGGGATTTAATGATATGAGAAAACACATTTGAACATTTCTCAACAATTACGTTAAATTTTCCGGTAGGCATCCAATGGCTTTACAAAATATTAGAGGTAGTGCAGAGAGCCATCCCTGAACCAGGTATGTGCTGATTGAGGTAATGCAAAAGTGTTGTAAATGCATAGTTATTTAAAATGTAAAAAGAAAACAAAAATAATGATTGTTGTGGTTAATATCAAATGCAAATTCATGATAAATACATGAACAAATACAAAATCAAACTATGCATCAGGTAGTCATAGCCAATAACTAATGGTTGTGTTTAATAACAGAAACAGCAGTTTATAATAGGAAATTAAACAGCAACAAAGAGATGAAAAATAACACCTGGTGACTCCTTACCCTCAGATGAATCTGTCAGCCGTATGTTATGCATGTCCTGAAGCTGCAGTTTTCTGAAGTACATGATACCAGTGCACTCCATCAAACAGTCTGAAAGCTGCATCGTTCTGGGCTTCTCTTTCAGCAACGATTCCTTCTCTGAACATACAATTGCCCCTGCAGCCAGCAGAAGTGGGGACAGTATGCCCAAAGACACAAAGAGAGTGAAATAGCTTGACATTCTCTCCACTCTCAGTAAAACTGATGGCTGTGTTCAACTCAAGGCTCAGATCCTGCTCTCGTCCTGTGGAGCTGTTTGACTGTAGAATTGTAATTCATGAGAGTCACGAATTACAATTTGCATGCAGCCAGAAAAAGGGTTGAAAAGCCCTGAGTGTGTTGCGGAGCAACTGAAAATGTAGAAGACTTCTGATAAGTGCGCAACACGTTGCTCTCCTCTTCATCGGTGCCAGGAGCACAGAGTCAAATTTCTTAGTGTGATATTTCCTCCCTCTTCTATTAACATGTAACAGCCTGGCAGGTGTGAAACCCTGAAAGATTGGCATTATGGGACACCTATAACACACGCTTCATGAATCACAAAACTGATGATTTCAATCATTTTTATTCAAATATGTTTGAGTAAGAATCAGTAAATAAGTACAAATGATTAATATTTACGATCGGGGTCAAGAGGCACAAAAATTTTATAAGTGGTAATCCACTGGTGAAAAACTCAAAAAGTGACTGGTGAGGTAATTCTATAAAAAGAGTGGAAACAAACATGAGACAAAAAAACCCACAACATAAAAATATGTGGTTAAGATATAATACAAAAGTAAGATATGATGATTCAGGGGGCGGGAACAGAACAATGTCGCTATATAAATGTGAATGGACACACTTAATATATAAATCAGGCAAAATGTTTTGGATATTACAACAAAAAGCAAATAGAGCTGACAGTGATGCTCTAAACCTCTGAATATCTGTAGGCAGCTGTGGGTTTAAAGGTAAACAATCAAATGATCATTATTATTTTAAATCACAAGTGAGATACTGTTTAGTTGGGGTCATATTTCACCTGTTAGGTTTTCATTTTTAATTAAATTGAATTACTTGCTACACTGCAGGAAACAGAAAAGTTCACATGACAAAGTGTATCAATGTACATTTATTGTTTTGTTTTTCTGCAAATTTTTAGGATTAATTTCAATCTCTCATGTTTTTTGAAGCCATATTTCTGGGGGAGGTTTGCAGCGCCGCATCGTCATTCTCCTCTGTTCCACCAGTTGAAACAGGAAGATGGACCGCGGCCAATGGGCGTTGGCGGGGCACAGATGTTGTTCTTACCCAAGAGAAATTAATAATAAGTTTTAGGTTCAGGGAGCTTAGCTGGTGAACTCATTCTTCTCCTATTCCTCACCCCTGCACAAAACTGTTTAACCTTCAAACAACAAGGACGTACATACACTTGCATACATAATCAAAACCTAACAGGCTTTTTTTCTTTTTCTTTCATTTTGCCTACTTGTTACACCGCTGTCTTTCAGGCTACTGGCCTCTGAGAGGTTTTGGCTCTGCACAGTCTCACATTTTTGGAAGGAACACTCAGTGCAATAGTAACAGTGCTTTAAATAGCACTCTGTGCTCATGACATTTATTTAAAGATTAACTGGCCGGATTTATCATAAAGTGTCCAATTTCATTTCAAACTCAGCTCTGTCCAGTTCCTGGAGGGAAAGATTGCTTCAATTTATCTCCAGGAATGTATTTCTCCGGCTTAATTGTCTGCAACATTTAACAGGTTGTAATCTCCGATGAAACTATGTCATTATAACAAGTGACTGATCAGCTTGCACCATGCTCGCATCATTCTATCTGGTATGAGAAGGGGAACAGGAAAAAATGAGTTCTTGGAGAGACTTTGCTTTGGTTCCCACGCTCAGTGTTGAACACACACTGTTCCGATGTAAGATAACACCTGAAACTAAAATGAAGTAGTCTATATAATCAGCATGAATGTCTGTGAGAGACGACAGGGCTACATATATTGAATTTTATGTTTTAGTGTGCGTGCCGGGTGGCTCGGAGATATCACATACTCAGAACCATTAATGAAACTTTACTCTTCACTGGGCTGATGGACGTTGCCAGGTCCACAACCGCAGCTGCTGGTCAGCTGCACAGAGGAAATGACAAGGGTGCTGGATTCATCCACGTAGATAACAGGCACCATCCTCTGAGAGCTGGGCTGACAACATGAAACCTGGAGAAGGATAAAGAGAAGAGTCCCCTTTTGTCATCTAGTTTGATATTCAATGCAGATAGAGCCAAGCAGTTATCAAGGTTCTAATGAAATAATCAGTAGGTATTCCTACTTATTCACAGTTAAGAAAGAAAAAAAAGCAGAAGCAAACATCTGTAAACATCTGTTGAATGATTCATGCAACACCCTGATCACACTTAAGTAAATTATAGTATGTGCTGTTTGCAGAACCAAGATGGCAAAATGATGGAAAATCATTCAAATCCAGAGAGAGCTATTTGACTTTTCCTTCCATTACATTTTCTGACAGCTGCAAAGAGAGGTTATAATCCTGATTATGAGATTTCATTTACAAAGACTCCCATCAGCTTTTTAGATTCAATCACCTGAACAAACGTACCACACCAGTTAAACATTAATGTGTTATAATCAAGTTATAAGCCAAAATGTACATTTGTAACCTTTTTCTAATACTTCCTATTTATTAACTCATTTTCAATTTTTCATCATGTAAATATCCCTGCAAAATTATACCTGTGAGCCAGCATCTCGGACGCTGCTGTGGGACGATGGACATTGCACAGGGTTCACTTGGGGATCACAGAATGCACACTGAAGGATGGTCAAACTGGCAGGAAAGATCACCCAGTTGTCCCATTCCAGATCTAGAAAGAATTATAAGTTGTATTTGAACGATAGCGTTCTTCCATTTCCTGAAATTGTATGCTGATAGACAAATATATAAGCACATTTTGTTGCATACCTGTCATGAAGATCTCAGAGGCCAGAGAGCAGCACTTCAGGTTCGTGCTGTTTCCACCATCAGGTGACACAGAGACTGCTGGAACTGGAAAGGCAAAGTACAAGCAGACAGAGTTGGACTTCCAACTGAACATAAAAAAAAAATCCCAAATAAAACAAATGATTGAGCAGTTTCTATCATTTTTGCTTCCATTTACCTGCAGAGTCCGTTGCTCTGTGAGCCATGTGGCCGAAGGTGCTTCTCCATTGTTCTCTGATTCTATCCAGTCCACCAGCAGGCAACTGTGGCTCAACCTGCAGACTGAGAGAGCTGAGGAGATGTTTCCTGATGGACCGCAATGACTCTCCCTTGCACCTGAACACCACACAGCAAGGAAGTTAGAAATACGGTGCATAATTCATACACATCCAATAAATACAAACATTAATCCTGTATATTTCATTAAAATAACCATAGTGTTAACACTGCAATAAAGACAATAATGTTGCTACTGAAATGAAAATAAAGATTACACCTCGAAAGCTTCATCATTAATCTGTCATGCATTGCTGTAAAATATTCTTTTTGAACCAAATGTCCCTTCAACTCATATGGAAAGGCTTTGGCATGCATCCATCAACAGACTGAGTATTACGCTATGAAAGCACAGATCCATTTAGCTATTGTGAAAATATGAACCCCCTACGAGATGTTTCATAAATGATGGCGATGTTGAGGGACATTTTGTAAAATGTTGCCTACACTGAAAGAAAAGCATATATAACAGAGGCAATCAAAAGACTTTGACAGTTTTGATACTAACCTGTGATGGGAAACAGGAGAGTTTGCAGAGGCTGTGTGTTCCTCCCTGGATGGCTGCAACACGAATGCAATCACCAGCGAAGAGCCCAGAAGCATCATCATGACAGTGAATGTAAAGGACATGGTGCCTGAGCCGGAGGGTCAATCTATAGATGAAACGGTTTCAAGCTCGACGTGCCCGAGACAAAGTCTGTGGTTGGTTTTGTGGGTCTGCTTGGCGCAGGAGATAGGAGTGACCAGACAGTGATCATGCGCTAGGTATTGTTTGTCGGGGCCTGGGAACCTGAGTTTTTATCTTTATGTACCACAGCTTGGCCTTGAGATTCTTAACATTGTTGTCGTTACCCCTGAGAGCGAGCACAAGGTGGATGATCCAGCAGAGGAAGAAAGAGAGACTAAAAGGCTCAAGAAGGATCTGAAAACAAATCATCAAACAAAATGTGATCAACGGAATTCCTTTATTCCCATAAAATTACAGTTATTAACTGGCAGAATTTTAATTACCGTATTTTTAGTTTGACTGTGTATTTCAGAATAAGAGAACATTGTTTAAGATAATTACAAGGTCCATTACTATATTCCTGTAAGTATAAAAGACAAAACTGGTCACAGCTTTGTCAATAATTGACTGTATATTTACAGTAAGTTAACTCTATTTGAATCAGCAGTATATTTGACATATTTTAAGTATATTCCCGACAAGTCTGGGATATTATGGAATTTCTCTAACTCAAAAACAATTTTGTGGATCAATTTAAAATTTCGTACCCTGAGAAAAGTCAGTGCGAGGAAGAACTGGATTGGTTTGGGGAAAGTTTGATTCTATATGTATAACACAAGCGGGAGCTTGATCTCCAAAGATTTATTTTGTATAACTGTGTTTCATTCCAATAGTTGTAGGTGGTATAAAGTATTTTACTCATTAGGCGACTTTACCTGAATGTTTAATTTGAGGAGTTCATTGGGGGCGTTTTAGGGATATACCCTTTCTGTCTGGGACAACAGCATAGATCTGGTATTTGGTCCTACTGGTCTTTTCAATGTTTCCCATAAAGATCAACACAAAAGGATTCAGCAAAAAATTACGTTATGTTTTATTCCTGTTTTACACAGAATCCCAACTCTTTTCGAATGGCGGTTGTCGAGACGGAATGCAGTTTGTCTTTGTCATTATGGTCTACAAGTCTGTTTGTAAATCCACCTTTAAGAGTATGGTATGGTTGCAAAGAGCTGATTGGAGGCCATAAATATTATTGTATAGAACTCAAAGTGGATCACACGAATCAAAACCTGCACTTGACTTTGAATTTCCTCAATGCATTGAGGTCATAATGAGAAATATCTTTATTTTTACATGCCAATCCAGAGAAGCAGGGGCAGAAAACAATGAGTGCTCAGTCTTGCATGTTTTCAATAATCAGTAAAAAACCCATAACTCAAAAGATGCCTGTTCATTTCTGGGTACGAGTAGTTATCAGTTCGTGGCAACCACTCCCATTTGTTGTCCGGACATGAAACACAGTTGACGTTCAAGGACGAGATGTGGAGGGGAGAAATGTAACACAAAGCAATAATGTGAGCTGCAGGTGATGTTAATATCTGAACACCCCGAGCCAGTAGTGAACGTGGAAGCATAGACGATTATACAAGCCTGTGAGGGGAAGAGGCATGTCAGGAATGCCAACTGCATGTCCTCAGATGCCCTCCTCTGCAAGTCCTCCTCACTGAGGCCTAAAGTAGGTTACTGCAAAACTTTCCCATGTTGTCCAAAATACACAGTTCTCCCATTGCTGTGCACATGAATCCATCATTCACCGACAGGAATACTTGGGACAAGCTGATACAAGACTTGTGATTTTTTGTTTAGCAGCTTAGAAAATAACAAAAAACGACTGGATGATTTTGAAGTGAAGATCATGTTTGTAGAATAAATCTAGGCTTTAAATTTTGTTGGATTAAACTCCTACTATACAGTTTATACATATATTTACTTTGCCAAATGGGATTCAATTAAAAGATTGAGTAGATAGTCACCAGTAAATCACTTAGGACTGCACTTCCATACCTTTGTGAGATACTTGCACTTAAACTGTGTATTTAATGCTGTGATGATTTTATTTCATGACTGTCCAGCTAAGGTTGGTCACTATTTTACAGATGAAAACTTCACATAGAACTTATCTGGCATTCTTAAAAAATAGGACTTAGTGTCCTTTTGGAGCCCCTTCCAAGTGGACGTACTTTGTGCTAAACTTCTCAGAGGGTTGATGTCTGTTTGTGGGATAAGGTTGTCCATTTAATCATTAAAGATGATGACAACTCTCATTAGATGCATATACTGTAATTACAATACAGTAGATAAAACAAAACTTATCACAGGAAAAAGGAGAGTCTCTCTCAGAAGAGCCAGTAGCCGGTACCTTATATACCTATCAGCCATAAAATTAAAACCAGCTGCCTTATGTTGTTCGTGTTCTGACAATTTCATATCACATTTCTGTTCTTCACTCACCATATGCACCAATGAGCCTTGGAAGCCCTAGACCCTGTCACCGGATAACCAGCTGTCCTTCCTTAAATGATTTTGATATGAAAGAACCCCTGCAGACTGAGACCGCCCAACACGTACAGCTTTTTTTGAGATGCTACGACCCAGTCGTCTCGCTACTTCAATTTGGTTCTTGTCAAAGTCGCACCGATTCTAATGCTTATCCATTTTTTATTATTGAGGGTCAAATATTAACGTGCTGCCTAATACATCCATCCCTTTGTAACATAAATAACTGACATAATAAGTGAATAATTGACATTCATACAGGTCAGACAACATACTATTAATAAGTCTAGGCATTCCTTTGCCCAAAGACAGGATGTTTGTTGACTAATGATCACTTTGTATCAGCAATCAATCAATATTTAACAAGTTCAAGGAAAACTTGTGATCAGAATAACTCAAAGTAGCAAAATGATCAATCCATGAACTTTTCCTCATAATTAAGTCATTAAGTAGGTTGTACATTATTCATTCATAAACAAGTTACGATGCGTTGCAGGTTCAATTATTTTATGCAGCACATTTTTCTAACTTGTATGTTAATTCTTAAAGCTAGTACTTTTTTAGTTCATCAGTCAAATGTTAAACCGACAGCTTAATTCTGTTAAGATATCCTAACAAAGATTTAGCCTCCAATAGAATTATAGTCTGCTGGCATGATAAATAGCTACATGATGCTCTAAATGAGTAAAGACTGATTTAGGAATGTGGTGAGTTTCCACAGCATTTTTGTCTAAACTGTAAATAAAAAAAGAATAGTACCACACAATTTTAGTGAAAACAGTTGCAATTCATCTTCAGTTTCTTTAGAAACATATTCCCTGGGAAGTCAGGATCAGGATTGGGCTCTATGGTATATATCTTTGCTGTCAGGGACAATCAAATCAAATATGTTTTCCTTATTTCTGCTGTCTTATTTTGTCCCTTGTGTGTGTGTTCTGAGCAGAGTGTGAATGCAAAGAGTAAAGATGGTTATGTGTGTAAAAGGTCCCAACAAGGCTCCAGTTATACATGGCAGTAATTCAACACCGGTTGGTCATAAAAATATGACAACAAGTTACATCAAGACAGAAGGGCAACAAACCGGCTTACTTAGCAGTAGAGACTTAGGAAGCAGAGGAGAAGACAAAGTCATTCAAAGTAAACTAACTATAAGTATGCTACATAGCAGTAGGCCTACAGAAAAATTTCGATCCACTACTTGGTCATTTATGATTTAAAAAGTGTTTGTTACACAACTCTTCATCCGATTTTGAACCATATATAAACCCTTTATAAAAGTAAATCTCATTGTAAAATTTTACTCAAATATCTAAAGACCATCTCATTTATAATTATGTGTCAGTCTTGTCAGTCAGTAATTATATCTTTAACAGCTAAAATTCCATGTGCTGATGCTACTCCTGAACTGGTTTATTTTCCCAATGTAAAAGCACTGTTACACTTAGGTAAAGAAAGAGTTTATCTTCCACCTCCATTGAATCATTTAAAATCCTCCAACACTCCTGTCCGTGGTATCACCATCATCAGGGCGTCAAAACATCCATGTATCAATCCATCCATCCGTGCATCCATCAATCTATTTTGTTTCTCATATCCGCATAAGTTGCGTTGGCATTAGTCTAAGAGGGGATTT
>VRLP01010303.1:0-10056 GCA_009660295.1 Lophius piscatorius
AACCCTTCTAGTGTTAGTAAACAAAGATGACGTATTTTGTGGGCGGAGACAGGGTGACGGAAGAGAGAGATTAAATCAAGATATTATTATACTTAGTTTTAATATTATATATAATATATTGAAATACTTATCATTAGAGAATATCCTATATACTTAATAAGAATTGAGTATATTTCCATGTTAAATGTTGTGATGATTTAATAAAACGGTTAGTAAAAACTGAAACATTGATTTGTGAACATTTTAAATGTTTCACTATTGATTTCTGCTCTTAAACTGCATGTAAAGTCATGAAATTCATCGCTAAAGACACCTTTTGAACATTTATCCAACCATTTATTCTTACGGTTAAAGTCTATTTATCACGACGTCACATACACAGCAATGTAGTACTGAGACCAGATGCAACTGCAAGTATAAAAAATTAATTTATTAAATCTGAAATACCTCATGAAACATGAAGTAGATAATGTTAGAAAATGAAATACCCAGTAAAATATCGATGCATCACTCATTTCATCCTTTGGCTCCAGCAGATCAATGAATCCTGATTTGGATGTTATTTCTTTGTCAAAAAACAAACACCTCAGCCCGGTGACAAAAATATTTTTTTTCTGCTGGTCTTACACCGGATAAATATTAAACTGTGTTGTGATGCTTAATGTCTGACCATTCCTGTGCTGGAGTAGTAAGATTATTAAATCTCTAGATTAAAATCTCAGCTCAGTCAAATGATACAACAAAATCAACTACACATATAAAACTATACAGCAAGCCAGTTTCTTCAAACATTGGAGATAATAATAATAATAATAATACATTTAATGACAGTATCGGTAACATTAAACAGGCTAAAAGTTCCACGTATCGCCGCTACATTGTCTTTTAGATTTTGATATCAGCCCCTCAAAGACGATGGTGGTCAGAGTAGTGAAGAAAATAGATCTCTCTAACTTTGTTTGTGATGGAGCTGAAAAAAGATCTGCTACCAAGTGTCTCCTTCAGCTGCCCTGTCTCGGAGTGTGATCCATTCTCTCAGACGCTGGTGGCGCTGGACTTTTAGCTGGTTGTAGATGGCTGGAGAGACACTGGCTTCATCTGAGATAAAGAGAAGTTAGTATGTCTGATGAGAAAAACTGATGGCTTTTTCTCCATTTTATTATTGAATAATTTATGGCATTTTGACACACGGGTCTTCATGCAGTGCGTTGATCATTTTAAAATGCAGAGGTAGATAAATGTTAGACCTGTGGACTGAACCTGCATACTTCAGGTGAAAGGATTCATTAAGAAGTACAACTTCCCATGTCTTTGACAAAGTCCCGTTAAGCACACGCCCTACTCAAAGGATTTAAGTGATCAGGAATAATATATTTAAAAGAAACTGCATTTTGATAAAATAAGGGATCCCTGTGCTCACAATCATGGGTTAACCTGTGCAAAATTCCTCTTGATGCTCCAAGTCTGTAATCTCCACAGAGGAGGAACCTTCAGCTCCAGCCAGAGTTCTTGATGTGTTTGCAAGAGAAGACTTGCTGAAAGCTTCCCCACTCTTTCTGTTCCTATTGAAGCCATAACTTAAACACATAAAGATCAAGAAATATTAATCAATATATTTACCACCACTGTTGACAAAGTTTAATAATAATAATAATAATAATACATTTAATTTATAATGCACTTTACATTTGGATCAAATCTCAAAGTGCTACAAAGTAAAAGCAGATAAAAGCATCAATAAAAAATAAAATAATAACTATATAAAAGCCTTACCAAAAACCAACAATGTTAATTAAGGTTATAGATTCTGCTAAAAAGGAAAGTTTTAAGTCCTTTTTTAAATGTGTCTAAGATAATTTAATATAAATTTAATGATGGCAAATGAAGGGAGAAGGTATGATATTATTTGATCTCCAGGTTTAGCTAAGTTGGAGCTCATTCTTATTGTAAAGTAAAAGTCATATCACAGATTTAACAGTGTGCCTCATGCGTTCAGTAAATGCTTCCATACGTACCGAGTGATGTTAGCTGTCTATGAGCAATTCGCTTTGTTTACATGCTAGCTTACTAGGTTACATGCTAATGTTGCTAATGTTGGTCACTGGTGTTTACCGTTATGAAATAACCCCCTGGAATGCCAGCTTAGTGTTTACCGCTGCTACCAATCTATCAGTATTAACTTAATCATTGATTTAACTTTTTGTGTCACCAGCAATCTAGAAAAACCTTACCTGATATGAAATGAGCAACGCAGAGATGAGTGGTCCAGATGGTTTCATCAGTCCAATCCACCCGCTTGATAGCTTGCAACCATAAACGTCTTTTATGACGGTATTCTATATAATGAAGATCGCTATTTTCCATCCCTATTCAGACTCCCGCCACCCACTGGAGAGACAGCTGGGAGTTATCAGAACCTTACACCACCGGACTGATAACATACCAATGAAGGAAGAGGGAAAAGAGAAGGAACATACTCATGTCAATTAGGTACTGAAAACCTGCGTCTATCCCAATCAGGTCTCGGAAGAAACCCCAGAAGAACTACACAGGGGTAAAGAGGGACAGGCGCCAATTCACTGTTCTACCATATGTTGCTAGAGTTTCGTGAAAGCTACCTAGGATTTTCCCCCAAAGTAATATCCCAACTCATTTCAAACGCTGCAACACCTTCAGACAAAAACTGGTTCACCCCAAAGACAAATATTCCCAAACACAAACGGAGCAACTAATGCAGTGAGGAGTGCACAGATCTGTATATAGTGGACAACAAAAAAACACTTCACAATCGCATGGACCCGCACAGGAGAGCTAGCTCATTAGGACAGGACTCAGCAATAGACTTGCATCTCAAGGACAAAGGACACTCTTTTGAGGACAGAATGACTGGACTGGACTGGACTGAAGGGAGGAGATTCTGCTTATGTTCCTGTCAGAGTTGATTATTTCGTAATCAGGCTTGGATACATTAGGCAGCAAGCAAACATTTTGTCCTGATGTTAACGTATAGGAAGCAATACAAATGGGCAAGCAGAAAAATCTGCACAATGCTCCTGGGGGAGCTCGGAGTTTCTGGGTCTTGCTCAAGGACCCATGGCAAGTAGGTCAAGGACTGGGATCGAACCCCCGTATTTTCTGTAACGCTGTAACGACTGAGCTAAGTAGTCGCCCTTTTAGCTCATTAGTAGGGTCAGCTATTGTTCGGTGCTCCTGGACTGCAATGGTTAGTACCAAATAAAGTGGCCTAGGGAAGGAAAACTGGTGATGGTGTCATGGGCCCATTGGTCCCACAGAAGACCTACCGTGGAAAAACATGCTGAAAATATTATAGCTGGTTATGATAGAAAGGCATCGGAACACACAGAGTATCACAGATCACAGAGCTGTTTTGATGGCAAAAGACGGAGGCTGGTGGAGTTAATGTTATGGCTGATCTAGCTATTCTACAGTCTACATATTCATATATATGTGTATGAATATGTAGCTACTATGTAAAATGTATAATGGTTTATGGTAATAATCACATTCTAATGAAGTAATGTCCTTAAAAGTTTTTTTAATCTGTTGCTTTTTTGTGTCGTCTGTTATGAAACAAAAGCCTCAAATTATTTGCACATCTCTGGATTATGGTAAGCAATGTCTTACCCCATAATCATATTTGACAAATGACCTGTTTCTGTTCCCTCTTTCCAGGTTTGGATTTTAACCACGAAGAATTATTTGAAGATGTACCGTTTTTACAGATCGCGGCAAACCAGAACTATGTCCCGGACACTGTGCTGCCACCCGGGGACCCATGGCTTCATGGAGGCCCATCACGGGCGGTGCTGTCTCTGCCTCCCTGTCTGCGCTTGTGCAAGGACGTTGGGTCTAAACTGTCTGGACCCGGGTCTTCCGGCGAAGGACAGATGGGAGAGATGAAAGTGTACGCCAAGTGTAATCTTCAGCAGGGAGTCATGTTTGGGCCGTATTTAGGAGAAATGTGCAGAGGACAGATACCGACCAACCTAAAATACGCCTGGGCTGTAAGTAGACGGGTCTGAGTGGATGTAAATAGGTGGTGTAAAGAAAAAACCTGGGGCTGGTGTTTGACATGTTTGTTTGAAATCCATGATTTAATATGTGACTCTTGTTGACAAACAGCAGTAGTTTGGTGTGAAAAAGTTAACGTGCTCGTTGCTATCATCTCCAGATCAGAGATGATGCTGCTTTTGTTTACGTCGATGCCTCTGATGAGAACAGATCGAATTGGATGAGGTGGGGATCCTTTTTTTTTGTTGATACTTTCAAAGTAGTCTCCTCTCTCCTCACTAATTTATGTCCTCCATAATCGAAAGTACACACTATACGGGTTTGCTCCATATTTCAGGTATGTGACGTATACCAGCAGTGTGGAGGAACACAACCTGGTCGTCTTCCAGTTTTACCGTCGTATCTATTACAAGGTGTCCCATCCTATCACAGAGGGAGAAGAACTCAAAGTCTGGATCGGCAAGGATTATGCTACCTTACTGGGATTAGGGATGGGTGAGTTCTCTCACTGAAACATGGCATGATATATTTCAGATCCTTAATTTGATGCTGCATCCACATCGAATGCGAGATTACAATTTCATGTGGTGGATTTTCATACAAAGGAAATGCAAATTTAAGAGCAGATCATGCTTTGCACCTGGTGACACGAATGGTGCCTTACGACTGATGCAAATTCATTAATTTATTCTTTTGCCTATTCACTCGTTAAAAAGTGAAAAAAAGAGAATTTTGCCTTATGCTGTGACGAAAGCCGATCAGCATTCAGATTCTCCAAACGTTACACGTTTGTATATCAGTAGGATGTAAATACGTAAGTGGAAGAAGTTTATCTAAGCTGTTTGTGCAGCCTCCAATTATGCTGTGAACACAGACACGGGCAGGGTTAGGTTTCTGGGACTTCCACGACGAATACAAAGCAGCAGTTCTGTTTACTTCACAGGTGAAAATATGAAATGTGAAATTGGAGACAAGGAGACGGCTCTGCGCCTTCTGCAAGACATCCAGTTGATCACCCTTCCAGAGCCCAGCAGCTCTTCCCTTTGGTCTGACCATAGCCAGTCACAGAGCCCCATGCCTGTTATTAGTGACGTGACAACAATGTCGAACCCAGATGCAGCAACTGATTCAGGCACGATCTCCGGCTTTGCCTTCCCCTCCTCCTCTCTGACGTCATTCCCGTCTCCTAGTTCTTACCAACATGATAAGTACGATTTTATGTCTGGAACGGAGAAACTGCTGAGTAACCCAAACGTTTCACACAACAGCCCCTGGTACTTTTTTGGGTTTGAGCCCGACCCATCTGGTCGACCTGTGGACCGGAGCACTGTGGTTTGTAAGCTGTGTGGTGAACATGTGGGCTGTGGCGGAGGACATTTGGAACTCCAAAACCATCTGACCAATAAGCATCACATCAGACCACGTGACCTCAACAGGGACCGTACAATCGGTAAATATCACTGCCTCCTCCTCTTTGTTTTAATCTTATTTAATGTGTGATGCAAAGCTACAGAGCTTTAGGAAAGTCCTGGTTATTACAACTTGATCCTCATTCTCTTAGATTTCACCATGTGATTTATAACTTGTGATGGAGCTTTATTGACCATAGTCATTTCTGCTATCTGGGAACTTTGTCAAATCTAGACAGCAAAATCCAATAAACCAGGAAGTGACTAGGCAGACAGGCTGTAGATAGTTGAACAACTTAATCAAAACCATTTTGCAGGTAAAAATAAAACGCAAGAAAATATTACAACAAAAATGTAAGAAAATGTCCCTCACTGCTTGGATAAACTATGCTCTAACAACTCAAGCAAGTTCAGCAGTTCAAAGTACTACCAGGAAGTCGATGTCTGCCCTTAAATGTGTTTTTTTCAAAATTCAGTTTGGGTCATAATTTAACTATGCCTCTTTTTGTTTTCTCTTACGAGTGAATTTATTTAACAACAGAGTTTTTTACATGTAAATTGTCTTTTATGTGTCCCCCGATCTTAACAATCAATTTTGACCTTCAAATGTTGTAATTGCCCAGAGGAATGAAGAGTCTACTATGGCACAGACAATACCAATAGGCTAATATTTATCAGGTGCAGTGTTTACTAAATTTAATACCTTCTTGGTTTGTTGCCATCCTAAAATTTACCTTTTCATTTTTGAATCTGACGTTAGTTAGAATGTTGTTAATTTGAATATCTGATCATGATTTCAATAAGTTATGACTTGATGAGGCAAAGATCCATCAAATGAGGGACATGCATGTCTGTGTAACACATTTCATGACAATTCAATACTTAAAACACATTTAATGTAAAACAAAATAAAAATTGGAAACATTATGACGATAAATTTAAGTCAAGACAATCATCAATGAATGAGTCTGATCTATACTGAGGGCCCCATTTATGCACCAAATGCAATGGCAACCCATCCCACACTTGTAAGTAGGTTTGTCACAATCGATACACTATTGTGATTAATTGAGATAATGGCAACCATTTTTGCATTTTAGTCAAAATAGCTTCATATCTTCAAAAATACTGGATTTCCAAATATTCCATATCAATTTAATATTTGTTTTCCCACCGTTCAACAATTGACTGGCGCTTGTTAATGACGTCATATGTTAGCGCTTCTACAGAAATCATCTCCAGCGACTATTAAACTCTCAAGATGATGACTCTTCTAATGTGTATAATGTGAACATCATGGATTATTTAGCGGTCAAGCAAAACACAAAGGCGCCGCTGTGGACACATTTTGGTATCAAGCCGAATGACAAAGGGGAGCACTGTAACTTGGAGGATGCAGTTTGCAGAATTTGCAGCAAACGGGTCAAATCCGCTAATACCACTAATCTAAGAAATCATCTGCGGACCCACCACCCCTCCCAGTTTGCCAAACTCGGACAGACAGCCGCAGCAGCGGGTACGTCCAAGCAGTTGGGGATTACGGAAGCTTTAAGGCGACAATATGAACGTGACAGCCAGTGTGTTCCCAAGAAATTACAGCAGCGGGCTAAGAAATGGTATCCTGCTGTATGTGAGCGGCAGCACCTCTAGGGGATAGTGGGGGTATGGCACCCTTGGGTTTATTTAAAAAAAAATTTTTTTATGAATGGCATATCTAGTATATTCTTGTATTTTTTTTAAGGGAAAATTTTAGATTTTGTTTCTTTACTATTCAGCTACTACTAATATTTAGCTATCAAATATATTTACAATTGTGTATTAAATTTGGTGTGCCGCTTATGGGCTTAACCCTCCTTTATTAACATTATCAAAGTAGGCAATAAAGTGGGATTTCTCTTCATCCAACAAATTAACAAACAATTAGTATTTTTTTACAAAAATTTCAGCCTCTTTCATATAATTCAATGGATTATCTTCACATTATATCAACCTTTCAAAAAATTTAACCAGGGGGGTCTTGGTGTATGATATTAACGTTAATGTCAGTCAAAGGCTTGCTTCGTTCTCCGGTTCTTACACAATAGGATATTCAAAAACGTCCACACCACAGCACTTTTTTCTCATAAGAATTTATTCAAACATCTCACTTGTGAACTCTGAAGAAGGTAAAACAAACTTTTTAAAATAGTGAACATTTCCATTTCAATATGATCGTACAGCCTAGATCTAGTCTGACTCAACCCTGTCAGTCACCCTGACTCTGACTGAAATTTAGATTCTGACCCGAAATCTCGTCCAACCTAAGTGAATGCAATGTCTATATACCTCATCAAACGTAGTTTTATGGCTTAGGCTAGGTGATCTGGTTAAGCTTGAACCTCTTTTCAGAGTCGAGGTTGGTGAGGCATTACATTCTGCTCCGGGCATAGCAACCTGAAAACAGAGTTACTGTTGAGGCAAACCACTGCATGGTCACCACAAGGCAGCGCAAGCATTTTTTTTGGAAAGGACTTTTTTAGTTTGGGTCACATTCATATATTTAAATGCAAAAATATACTAAAATTGGTTAAACTAAATTCAAAATTAGATTTTTGTCATGTCATTTTATTAAAAAATCTATGTGACAATACATAAATTAAACTTTTTCAAAATTTGGACCCCCCGATCTTTCTTACTATAATTTGAAATATGTGAGTTATATGCCGGGACTGTTTATTTTTATTCACAGGGCAGAGACAGCATGATGATGTATATAGCTAAAGAAATGCTACCGTTCATTGCAGATGAAAAAGCAGTTTTTTAAGAAATGTAGCACAAGTTTGACCAACAGTATGAATTGCCAGGTCAAACGTTTTTCTCAAACAGCAGTACCCAGGTTATGCAAGAAATGAAGGATGATATTTTCAAGGAGACTTTTACTGAGCCACTACAGACATCTGGTCAAGTTCAAATCTGACGCCAATATCAAATCTGAATGTAACAATACATTATCTCACTACTGAATGGTCTCTACAGGCCAGGTGTTTAGAAACCAGATAAACCGTATACCATAACATTAGGTGGGTTTACATGGACAGCCTAATTCCGAATAGATTTGGAAAAGAAGCCAAACCAGAAAGAAAATGCTGCATGTAAACAGCCCTTTCCGAAAGAGATTAAATTCCTTTGCAAGGGAGTATTCTAAGTCCTTTCGGAAAGTTGTTTTGAAACACCAGCGCAGCATGATATGGAAAAATTCCTGGTGAGCGCATGCCCGGCGGCGTTACTCACGTGTGCCATGCCCGCATTTAATGATCTGGACCACAACAGAAAGTTTGTTTTTAATGCAAACTCTCAAAAAAATAAAATGGTAAAGTGAGAGATATTAACTCTGCAAACACGTCCATCAGGAGACCTGATATACCGACGCTGTGAACAAATGAAAAACGGCTGAAAAACTCTGAAAACGTCATATTTTATAATCTGCTATTTATGCTTGTGCATAAATTCCATGACAACAAAGTGTATCAGACCAACTGACTTCACTTTTTACTGAGCATGAATGAAGTAATTAAAGAGACCCTGAACTGGATGAGTGGTTACGGAGAATGAATGAATCAAAGCCTGTCCATGACGTGGATCTGGGTTTTCAGGACAGAACGCTTGATGAGGAGTTTCTGCTTCTAATGTTACATCGGATGATTTTGATCTTAACGAAACATATCTGGTTAGTTTAACATGCAACATGGCCTCACCAATAACTTAATATTTGATGAAGAACGCAATAAACCAGTAAAACCACTCTGAGGTACCGAAAATTACTTTTCCTCTCTCCCTCCCTCGTGTCTCCAGTATAGAAGTAAACCTAAGTTATTATCAGACTGTTTCTTCATTACAATCATCACATTAGCAGGAAAAAAACGGCACTGATCACAAGATAGATGCCCACCTCCTGATTGGTGACTTTTGTACTGGTCACACAGCTGTTGAAAGCTGTTCGATTGATGTGTCATCGCATTTAAACACCATTTCTGATTAGATCGCTGCTCATGTAAACAGTCAAACAGCAAATCTCTTTCGGAATGATATAATTCTGAAAGGAGAAATGTTTCCATGTTAAACCCAGCTATTGTGGCTGGAGCTGAAAAACTTGGAGAGCGTGCAAGTGAAGAATCACACAGATTTGTGCCCTGAGATTGTGTAGAAGTTGGGTGAAAACTTTCAATCTCACCTGGTTAAAGATGAAAGACCTGACACTATTTTGAAAGTGAAACCATGAATGGAGTTATGGATCCCTCTGCAGATGCTCTGATGTGGTGAAATGACAATCAAGCAAGTTTATCTTTGATGGCAAGGAAGTGAAAGTACACTTGTGAAAAAAGTACAGCATGAGAAGATGTTCAGTACTGCTGGAACATTGTGCCCCCGGTGAGAAGTTTCCACAAGTCAATTAAAGTGAATCTGTTAGTCTTCCATGGACAAAATCTATCAAGGCACTGAGGAGTATGGTTGACTGTGGTGGTTTTTGACAGCTTTATGGTCTGTTTTTGCCATAGAACATTGTATCTTTGTCATTACTTGGTTATTCATGTCATGTATGCCGTGTACAATTTGGGTTCATAAAGGCTATAAAGTC
>VRLP01010304.1:0-10054 GCA_009660295.1 Lophius piscatorius
TTTTATATAGTTATTATTTTATTTTTTATTGATGCTTTTATCTGCTTTTACTTTGTAGCACTTTGAGATTTGATCCAAATGTAAAGTGCATTATAAATTAAATGTATTATTATTATTATTATTATAATATAGGAACAAGCTCTCTTGTGAATCTCCTCAGCCGGCTACACTCTGTGTTTAAATTATTAGCGGACACGTGTTGTCAGATTTTTGACCCGCACAAGGACTGGGGTCGCTTGCTTGTGTTTATTCTTTGTTTACAATTCTACTCCACCCTTGAGTAAACTCACTCCCAGCCTCTGACCCTCGGGGGGCCGAGACCGACTTTCAATTTCATCAGTAAACAAAGCCGGCTTTTGGCAGTCAGCCGTACCCAGGTTCTCGGGATAAAAGGGTCACGCCACAGGACGGGAACTGGGCGGCAGACTGCGAGGTCGTATGTGGTGATCTGTTTAGCTCAGAGGCCGTTCATTCATCGTCGGGGTGATTGGTGGATGATGATGTCGGGGATAGTTTTAGAGTGTAGTAGAGAGGTGACTTTGTTACAAGTCTTTGTTTGTCCTTTGCGTCCTGCAGGAACCTTGCACCTATTGAGCCATTTTTAAACAGTCCCTCCACGCTGTCCCCGTGTCCCTCCATGTCCCACATTCTTCTGTTTCTGCTGCTTTTTGGTCCTCAGGATACAATTTATCTCAAGGGATTGTTTCACACAATGCAGCAAACACACCACGGTTGAACAAGGTGCAAAATACACATCATTTATGCGTATTTAAACTGTTAATAAGTGTATAGTTAATGACTATTAACCTTAATCAGGCATTATTTTTGGATTATTTCAAGTAGCTGCTGAAAACATTGTTAAATATTAATGCATGTATTTTAAAAGGTATGTTTTAATGTTGATGGAGCAACAGAAAAGCTTACTACAGGTTTAATGACGATAAAAATAAGAGTCTTATTTTAATGCACTTAATGTGTTGGTCCTTAAAAGACCCTCTGGTTTCCTTATTTTGTGTGGTCCTCATGCTGAAGTAAAAAGAATTTAATTAAAACAGTTTTTAAATGAAAATTTCATTTGTTGAACCAAAACTTCTGTGAGAACTTTCATCCAAAAAACATACCAGCCTGGAGTAGACACTCCCAGACCATGTTCAATCACATGATCACTTCAATGAACCATTTTCAGAAGAAGTTGGCTCGTGAGTATCACCAGTAGAAAACTATGCCAAAATCAAAGGAAATTCCACAAGAGATGAGGAAGGAGGTGATGGGAATGCATCAGTCTGGGAGGGGTCACACAGGCATTTTCTACAGCTCTGGGTCTCCACAGATCCACAGTGAGACATGTTATCTACAAATGGAGAAGACTAGGAACCCTCCCAGATGTGGCCACCCTCCAAAGTGCCCCCAAGTTCACGGTGAAGGCTCAATCAGCAAGTCCCATTAGATCTAAAGGATATATCAAAGGAACTGAGGGCATCAGTTATCATCATTTCATCTCAATAAAGGTCAAGGTTCATGCTAACAGGGAAGAACATTAAGGCTGGTCTGGAATCTACCGCAACACACCATGATGACTCTCAGAACTTCAGAGAGAATGTGCTATGGACTTATGAGTGGAAAGTTGAACTGTTTGGAAGATAAGGGTCCTCAACGAATCTGGCCTAGATCAAACACAGCATTCCACATTAGACCATCAGAGCTAGGGTCAAACATGGGGTCAAACGGCGTGACCTTCTGCGGGTTGCTTTTCTGCTTCTGGTAGAGGACAGCCTGATGTAACTGAGATAAACTTGAATTCTGCTCTCCATCAGAACATTCTGAAGGTGAATGTCAGGTCATCAGTCTGTGAGTGGTAGTTCAAGTCCAGCTCCGAAAGGCTCAAAAGTAACAAAATCATAGTTTTGGAGTTTTCTAGTCAAAGTCTGGACCCGAATCCCTGTGACAGGAGCTGAAAAGAGCAGCTCTTGCTCACAAACCCTCCGGTTCAGAAATGAAAATCAGGAGGGGGTCTAACACTTTTTCACAGCGCTGTATGTAATGATGAGCCTTTGGAGTAACTCCTACCTTGAGCACATCTTCATCATCGGAGCTGCAGTCTGTGTAGTCGGACACATCAGTGACGGCTCCATCTTCTTCCACAGCTACTGTCCTCACAGGCATCACCACCTTCTTTCCGGTCAGAGGGGCCGTATTCAGAATGTCGGTGTCCTGCAGAGAAGAAACCAAGTCAGAGTCGTGACACATTGCTTCCTTCCATACAATGGAATGACTCATGAAATATAATTGAGGCATTTCATGTAGCTCTAAAGGTCTACGCGATGGCGGCAAAGCAGAGGTGGAGGAGAGGAGAGACGGGGCCGTGAAGTGTGACTCAACAGTGCTGATGCGGTTAGAAGGCCACACTCTTCCTTTGGGGACCGAGGGAACCGAGCAGCGCCGGGGCAGAAAGATGTCCAGGTCACCAGATAAAAGTAGGAGTTAATCTTAAACTTCTCTGCCCGGGCACGTCCCTCAGAGCGATGTCCTATCTGTTAAACCTGATGGAAATACTCTGATCACGTAGAGTGGATAGTGCAGCCTGTTCTTCTATGCGCAGTGTGTCATTAAATAGGTCAGGTGAAGCATAGACGTCCACTGATCGTTTGATACACGGGGCCCTTTGTGTACAAAGTGTCCTCGAAGACGACTGAGCCTCAGGACTTCGCGGTGATCGGTCAGCATCTAGCTAATAGATGGCCTCCGCAAGTCTGTGAGTAAGCTTGCAAATTAGAGAAGGGTTATAAAGAGCTTTGGATGTGAATAGTGCAGTGTAGGACAGACGTATGGATCTTCAGGTAGCAGAGAAACAAGCTTAGCTAACATTAGCAAAGAGCCTCGAGAGACGTATTGAGTTCACTATAAAGCCTCTGAAAAACACTTTTTTTTTTAAGATTAGACATTTTTATTTAATAAATCTTCTGGTTCAACTAGAAATTTGTTTATTTTAGAGAGTAAGAGACATCTTCCCTTGGTGAAAACCTGTGTAACACTAAACACAGAATGGATCCGCCCTGAACACCGAGACGGATCTAAGCTAATGGTTAGCATGAAGTAAACTTGTAGCCCCTCCAGATGTCCTGAGTCCACCAAACAGCCTTCGAAAAACAGTGATGCTTGAGATGAGACATCTTTATATCGTGTTTTCTACTGGTTTAACTCCCAAATCTGTTTACTCTAGAGAGTAGGACACCCCTACAGATGATTTGGCACTTGGTGAAAAACCTGGTAACAATAAACTCTGCATGCATCAACCCTTATCGCCTACACAGAAGCTGACTAGTTGGCATAAACTCAGCTTGTAGCCCCTTCAGACGCCCTGAGTCCACCAAAAAGCCTTTTAAAGACAGTGATTTTTTAATGTGAAACAAGGATGAAGCCTCTATGGATATCTCGGCCATCGGTGAAAGCCTGGGCAACGATAAACACTGAATGGATCGCACCCTGAACCCTTCCAGAGAAGCTGAGGTAACGATTAGCATAATCTCAGTTTGTGGCTCCTTCAGATGTCCTCTAGCCACCAAAAAACATTGAAACAAGATTGATTATTAACGTTAAAAGGCTTTTGTTCTATATTTAACCGGCATAATTATCAAATCTGTTTGTTTTAGAGAGAAGGGGACCTCTAGATAATTCAGCACTCGACCACTGAATGAATATGAAGCTATTAACATGCTGGGCACCTCCAAACACCCTGAGCAGACATTACTGTAAATTCAGCTTGCAGTTCCCAAAAGGCTTCGGACAGACCCTGACTTTAAATGTGAAACTGCTTCATTCTATTCAATAACCAGTTCTGTTGGTTTTGGAGAGGATGTGTCCTGTGTCCAAAAAATCCTAATTTTTATTTTGACACAAAACTACTTTACTCCATAATTTTACAGGTTTGTACTAGTAGGTCCATTTGTCTTAGACCGGACTTCTCAGGACAAATCAACTCTAGGTTTAATTAAAAAAAAAAAAGAAGAACAATTAACTCTAACTAACCATTTTACCATTATGGCTGCACTGATCCTCAATGATTTCTGTGGCACCAGAAATGCTCTGTCCCATCTGTATGCGAGCATTAACGAGCTTTTAGTCGTAACGTCCATTGTTGTAGTTTCTGCCGTTTTCATCTGCAGTAGGCGATACTATGTGGATTTTTTTAGAAAAGCAATTATAAAACCAAAGCGGTCAATGATCCAAAACGTTCTTTGTTTCCAGGCCAGTAAGGTTTTTGTTCCACCGGTGTTCCTGATTTGTCAGCTAATAAGAGCCCCCCCCAGTCACAACGTAATGATAATAGAGGACTCGATGACTGTCACCCATCCACAATCAACCCTGAGGCAGGATGTATGTTTGTAAAGATATGCATTTAGACGCATGCATGGTTCATCAAAGCATGAAAATGAAACAGATGGATCTGGATCCGTGCCCTCTTCTGCAGTGACACTGTTTTAAGTGAAGTTGAAATAATTCAATATTGTGTCCCTGTGTGTGTGTGTGTGTGTTTGACAGAGAGAACAGTTCTGTGAAGGATCACTTGAATAAAAGCTGAAGAGACATGAAGCAGATGGATTCGAGTCCCTCGACTGTAGAGACTGCTTCAAATGAAATAACTGAACATAAGTTATTGTAATTGCCGTTATATAGATAGCTCTGGCCATTACATAGAAATATTGAGCAGCAGCACTAGCTGGAGTTCAGACAGTGAGGCTCGGAGTGATCAGTCAGTGGTAATGTCCCTGCGAGCCAAACATCAAATCTCCTCCAGTTGGCCCTCTGCCTACGGTCGGCTTCTAATCCACAGGAGAGATGAACCATGTCAAATTCACAAATCAAGACGCTGTACCACAACCGCATAACTTCAAGCACTTCCGCTCCATTATGATGGAAATGCAGCAGAGAGAAATGGGAAATGTGAGTTACTTGTCCATTTAACTTGCTATCTGGGTTTTAACACGTTGTGACATGAGTCTAATCATGTGGCGGGTGAAATAAATACGTGACAATTTGATCACAAAATGTCCAAATTGAATGAATATCAATGAATTTGGAGAAGGAGAAGCCTTTATTTCGTCACAAGTAGTACAACGTGACCCAATTTGTTCGCTGCATTTGTCCCATCCCTGAGGAGCAGTTGGCAAATTGGGCTCAAATGACATTTAGACCGCTGGTTTCAAACCGCCATCATGCCAATCTTTCCCTCACCCGTTGCCGCTGATGTACAAAAACTGTTTCAATTCAGTCCTAACGCAATAAACATTATAAAGTCATTATAACCCTGAAATAATCAGGTATATTATGTAATCATCAACTCTGCTGCCAAAGCATATCCTTCGTCCTACCTAACACGATAACTCAAAAACTATTTCATGGGTCAGGTTCAAATTTTATAGCTACGTAGACTTTAGTGTAAGGAAGAGCTTGATTGATTTTGAGTAAGATAAATTGCATATTTCTGCCACTAGGAGGCGCTTTATCCCCAAAATCACAGTTTCCGGGCTTTCATTTCTCAACCAGTGTGTCGACCTTGTGATGAACTGAGGACTTGCCCAGGGTGACACCCATCTTCTGCCCAATATCAGCTTGGATAGGCTTTAGCCCCCCGCAACCCTGAACAGGAAAAGTGTTTACGGAGAATCAATGAATGAATGAATGGTCTGATTAAGCTCAAATTTGGTGCATATGCATCAACTCAAGGTGGTCCAACTTCAATATTTCATAGTTTAAACTAATAGTTCATATTTTACTCACTAGAGGGAGCTTTATCTCCAAAAGTTTTCAGGCCAGGTTAAGTCAAACTGTTTGGGATTATTCATGATTCACATTTAATTTGAGGTGTTCAATCAGCTTGTACAATCCAGTGAACTGGGGGCTTTTCAGGGACACACCCACTACTGTTGGGAGCGACATCGTTTGAATAGTTTGAAAATTGCACTCAATTGAGCTGTTTTGCTTGAGCTCAACATTTCTGATGAATTTGCTTGATAGAAATTAACGTTCATCCATTGATAGAACCTGTATGATCAACACTTCGTATTGTGCTGACCAGTCCCTTCCTGAACCGTCTTTGCAGTGAGGGAGGGACAATTATCCTGCTGAAAGAGGCCACAGCCATTAGGGAACACTGTTGCCATGGTATTTGGTCTGCAGCAATGTTTAGGTAGGCGGTACGTGTCAAAGGAGCATCAACAAGAGCGGTAGGACCTCAGGTTTCCCAGCAGAACATCGTCATAGGTTGGTTGTTATGATCACACTGATACACAGTTTCTAAAGTTATCAACGTAAATGATCACATTATAAAACAGTGTTGATAATATTCAGGGAAAAATCTAAATTACTGTCTGTGAACAAAGATTTGTCGGTTTATTGTACAGAATCCTTATAAAAAAGGGGGATTTATTTAAATTCAATTATCCAAATAATGCCAGCATAAATTTTAGATATGTAAGTTGTTTTTTGTTTTGAAAAGAACGATTTATAAAGGATCACAAGGGTGCGTAATTTTATTTTTTTTAAATGGAGTGTAGCTTACAACAATAAAAACATTTCAGTATCGTATACAATGCTGATTCTGTTTGATCTGTATATAGAGATTATACCTATGGTATTATGTGTGACCACTGAATAAACTAAACTACCACCGCTACCTTTAATGAAGCTCTTTTTATGTACACAGACAGCTGCTTAAAACACACAAATAAATGTTTTTTAACTTCATACAGTATCAGATCGGCTGATCGTCGTTTCATCTGTCTGGGAGAAGCAGATTCTCCTCACTAGCTGCGGCGGAAAGAGATAAAGAGACGGCAGATCAATAATCTGATAGAATACACAAACACTGTTGATTTATTCCCTCGGTACCGACATGATAAATGTTTGCTACAATAAATATCTACAGTCGGTCAGCTCGATGATGACAGTTCAGTTGGTTGCTGGCGCTCAGCTGTTTAGGAGCCGCTGCTGACAGACGCTTTACTGAGACGGTGGACTGAGACGCTGGTCTGAGACGGTGGACTGAGACGGTGGACTGAGACGGTGGGCTGAGACGCTGGGCTGAGACGCTGGACTGAGACGCTGGACTGAGACGGTGGGCTGAGACGGTGGGCTGAGACAGAGGACTGAGACGGTGGGCTGAGACGGTGGGCTGAGACGGTGGACTGAGACGGTGGACTGAGACGGTGGGCTGAGACAGAGGACTGAGACGGTGGGCTGAGACGGTGGACTGAGACGGTGGACTGAGACGCTGGACTGAGACGCTGGACTGAGACGGTGGGCTGAGACGGTGGTCTGAGACGGTGGTCTGAGACAGAGGACTGAGACAGAGGACTGAGACGCTGGTCTGAGACGCTGGTCTGAGACGCTGGTCTGAGACAGTGGACTGAGACGCTGGACTGAGACGGTGGGCTGAGACAGAGGACTGAGACAGTGGGCTGAGACGGTGGGCTGAGACAGAGGACTGAGACGGTGGGCTGAGACGGTGGCTGCAGGTCAGAGTCATTGTAGATTTCAGATGTCCATAGTGACGTCAGTGAAACAAAATGCTCCTGACATGCTACATGATGGGAAAGTAAAACCTAACTTTTTATTCAGTCAAAAATACATATTTATATCGAACGCCACTCCTCAAATAACGAGTGACCTACCATAAATGTCAAACGCGATCCACCAGGACCACAAGGACCATCAGGGCTTTCTCTGCTGAGCCAGAAAATGAGAATTTGATATATGTTTTCCCTAATGCGATACACATTTTTACAAAGTTGGCAGCCGGTTCCTCAGTTGTGTCATTTCCACTGAGTGCTATAACTTTTAACCCAATCAGATTCTCCATCTGAGCCCAGGCCTCAAGGATAGTATTGGAATTCCTCTGTATTAGGGAATTGCTCTTTACTGACTATTTACCAAACAGATTGTGAGTTATTTTGCCATGTTGGGTGTTTTCGCAACCTTGTAGTTGCCTTGCTGCCACAAAATCCGATTACCCAGCATTCAATTGGCGAGATTGGAGGAGATGCCATGGAGCCAGCTGTACTAAAGTTTGAAACTAAAAGTTTTTTTAGATGTAGAGCTTCAGAGTATTGGTTTAGATGTGGGTTTATTGAATCTCGACAGGTGGCGTTACAAGGATTTCATTTTTCACTTCACTTATCGTGTTAGTAGACATTTGTTGTATCTTGCTTATATTCTGGCGACACTGCAGCTCCTGAGCTTCAACGTCCATTGTTGTAGTTCAGCTTCTGGGTGTTTTCTCGGCTTGGGGGCGCGGGCTGGGCCAGCTGGCCTCTGTTGTACTCTGACAGGGATCCTGCTCCATGATCCCCACCCAACACTCCAGCAACCACTGTGACCCGATATTCAGCGTCGATCGGGCCAACCAGGGGCTGATGAGCCGGTGTTTGAGGCCACACCATCGCTCTGTGTTTGGTTCTTTGTACTCATTAGGTTTGAAATCAAAGCAACTGGACCTTGGATTAGAGTTTGCTTCGGATTTAACCCAAAGCAAATCTAAAAATGAAAGTCCCAAAAGTTTTAGCTGGTTATGATATGCCCCCCTAGTTACTGGTTCTTGTTTGTAGACCAGTAAGCTTTTGTTTTCCATAACACCAGTTCAGGGGGCCAGTGGAAAAACAACAAACCAAATCCAAATCAATGCACTGGCTCTAAACCAACTCTGGAACTATCTTGGTGGAAAAGAAGTAACAGAGAGCAGAATCAGCATATCTGTACGTGATACTAAAACCTAGCAGAATTGTATTGTTTATGTTTATTTGGCTTAAGTTCTCTTGAGAAAACCAAAAAATAACATTTTTGCAACATTTGGTCATATTCTCTGTTTAATAATTGATTCACACTCAAATCCTCCCCTGCAGTAATTACTCTGAAAGTATGACATAACATATAAACATTTCTCACCTTTTAATTGCCTAATTTAAATATTCAATCACACGACAGTGGTTGTCACGTACTGCTGCTGCAGTCAGTGGTGTGAGACTGTGTCATTGAGTGTGACACACATTGACACGTCACTCAGCCTCACTATTGTAATTCACAGTGTAAACTCTCGTCTAATGTTCCGTATTTAGTAGTGGAGATTATGCCATGGATTAATTATCGAGGTAGCATGATAAAGAGGCCTGCAGCACCAAAATAGCAGCACATGAAGCAGCTGTTAGAGGAGAAATGACCACATATTGCACGCAAGAACAGAGCAGAACGGCACAGAAGAGAGACATCAGCTAGCTGACAGTCAACAACACAAGGTCACACCACGCTCAAAATAGAACCCATTTACTAAACAATGCAAAGGAGTCTTCTGCGTAAGCAAACCAGACAGGAATGGGTAAGATTAAAGAGCACTGTATAATATTTTCACGCATCCGCGCTCAAAAGATGATATCCGAATGTTGGCATTATTGGAAACTCTGCTGTCAGGAACATCGACGCCAGCTTTAATAATGATTTGGTGTGACAGAGCTGTCAGCGAACTCACCATTACAAGAGGCGCCAGGCCCACAAAGTCTCTCTGAGTGGTATAGATCCTCATGGCTCCTTCAGTCTTGGCTCCGCTCTTGGACGCAGACGGTAGATCCAGCTTCCATACGATCACCTGACTGTCCAGAGGACTGCTCAGCTCCTCCACCTCGAAGTCCATCTGGAGCACGTCCAGCAGACTGCTGTCCGGCCTGAAGGGGAGGCAGGAATGATTAGCACGACTCCTCTCTGTACTTCCTACACAACACAATCTGTGTTTAGTCTATGGAGTCTAACAGTAATGCACGGTTTATTCTAAGTCACATGACTGTATGATTTAAGCTAAGATACCGTGTTACCAACTGCCATAAAACAGAAGAAGGAAGAAGAGGACACGCCCTCCACCAGAGGACTTCCAGGGCAAGGAGAGTTCTTCTCACCCACAGTCACTTGAAATACAAAATGTGATGCTGGACGTGACAGAGGCGGCTGTTGTTTTGGGTAGCAGGTAAACAGTGACGGATGTACCAATTGGACATAAACAGCCTGAACAATA
>VRLP01010305.1:0-10052 GCA_009660295.1 Lophius piscatorius
TCAAGTCTCAAAGTGCTACAAAGTGAAAGCAGATAAAAGCATCAATAAAAAATAAAATAATAACTATATAAAAACATGACCAAAAAGCAGCAATGTTAATTAAGGTTATAGGTTCTGGTATAAGGTATAAGTCCTTTTTTAAATGTGTCAGTCATCTGTGGAGCCCTCAGATGGTCGGGGAGGGCATTCCACAGACGAGGGGCAGCAGAACAGAAGGCCCGATCACCCATGGTGCTGAGCTTAGTCCGGGGAAGGAGGAGGCGGTATGAGTGGGTAGAACGGAGGGATCGTGTCGAGGTCAGTGGGGTGAGTAGTTCTTTTAGGTAGGGGGGGTGCGTTACCATGGATATACTGGTGGGTGAGGAGGGAGGTCTTATAATCTAAGGTCACTTTATACAACCAAAAAAAGTATAATAAGTATAATAAGAATCAAATTTACTTATGAGAAAAAGCTGAGCTAATCGAATTAAAATTGAGGTACAAAATTTCATCCTGATTTTTTTTTTTTTTTAAATGTAAATTTAGACTTTCCAAGATACTCAATAATTCCACAAATAAATAGAAAATGCAAAGAAATCATTCTTCAATAGTGTTTTTTTGGGTTTTTTTTTTGTTGGTGAGGATATTAAAGGGTTAAATGTTTCTGAACAGCAAAAACAGTCCGGTTGGTTAAAGCCTGACTTCAGTCCAGCAGCTGCGGGGTTAAGTCTGGTGAGTGATGTCACATCTGCAGGTGAAGAGCAAACATGGTGAGACTTTGTCTTTCCGGGTACTGTGTGTACAAACCCTGATTGCAAAAAAAACAAAAATGCTGGACGGCTGTGTAAAATGTAAATAAAACAGAATGCAACGATTTGCACGTCCGTATCCATCGATCCACATCTGCTGAATAAAGTGCAAAGACTGAAGGTTTGATGCTCAGGCTGACGGGTGAGGAGGCTGGATGTGAGACCGCCGGGAGGTTTTCTGGTTTGTAGCTGGAGAGCAGTGTGAGAGCGCAGAACTGATCCGGCACCAGCACCAGCACCAGAGCCAGCACCAGCACCAGCACCAGCACCAGCACCAGCACCAGCTCCGGCGCCGGTGTCGCTTCACCCTGAACAACCGTGGTATTGTCTCTGAAAAGAAATTTTTTAATGTGAAAGAACTCGCCCCCTCCACACACACACACACACACACACACACACACACACACACACACACACACACACACACACACACAAACACACACACCACACACACACAAAGAGAAAAAAAGAAGAAAAAAAAGGGTTGGAAAGTTTTGGAAAGGAAAAAAAAGAACATGTTATTTATTCATGTATTATTTAAATCAATAAGTGGGTCAAAGGAGAGATGGATGGGTCCAAGGTGGAGGAGGGACTGCACCAAGGACGGGCTCCGAGCCCCTTCTCGTTTGCGTTTGGACAGGCTGACAGACGAGGTCAGACAGGCGTCTCCGTGGGAGATGATGCTGGTATATGTGTGTGTGCGTGTGTGTCTGTGTGTGTATGTTTGTGTGTGTGTGTGTGTGTGTATGTTTGTGTGTCTGTGTTTGTGTTTGTGCATGAGTCTGGGCTTGCTGATCAGAATGCGTACAGAAAAAACAGATAATCCAGTTGTGGAGAAACACAAACCTTTAACTAAAGAGGAGACATGAAAGAACAAACACACAACGCCTAGATTCACGCTGGAAGAGGAATTCTTCCGGCGTGAAGAATTCCGGAGCACCGGAGCGTTTTTACCCAAAGCTGTTATTATGAACGGACCAGAGAGGAAACTCTCAGGGGAATAAAGCCCAGAAACTATTCAACCGCACGCTCTCCATCTATTCTCCATGACGTTACGTAACTCCTGTTCTTCCATTCATTTTTCATGTTTTTCTGCGACTCCTGCCGCTGTGCTCGGATTTATACTTCGGGAATGTTGTGCTTTCTGAGATCTCTGTGAAAATCTGGACTCACCTGCTATTCCTGTCACTGACTCCTGAGGTGAGGTTCATTAAGCTTCACAGGCCACGCCCATTTCGTCTAAAGGAGGATTATGGGGAGATGTGAAATAAAGCAGACTACGAATATTCAACACATTTCTTTTTTTTTTAATGCTGTCCGTTGTCAGAGATCTGCAAAGTTACAAATCTGTAAATATCTAAATCTTCATTTGGTAAGAAAATCGGCATGAAATGTTTGTTTTTCATTTGCGAATCAATACATGCAAAATTGTAACTTTTATGTTTATCAATATGTTCAAAAAAGTATTGCTAGAACTGCTGAATTATGATATGATTATAGCAATAAATGTACTAAATAATTGGAGTACCAAAAAAAAAAAGCTGAAAAATCAAAGTTCTTTCAACCAGCATTTAAAAACTGTGTTTCATTCCTCTTTCGGCATAAAAACATATTTTTGATTCACATCGTTTCTGCTTTCTCTCTTGTTTCACTGCAAAATACAAATAAATTACCTAAATGGAGAAGAAACGTCTCAGAAGAAGATCTTCCACCCAAGTAATAAACTCTTCAAAGTAAATGCGAAGTTATGTCCGAAAAAACATGTTTTTCGTAAAAATGTGAGTCAAATGTGAAGTATTTGAGTATAATAGGATACGATCTCCTTTATTTGATTCATATTCAACAGATTTAGACTAAATCGGACATTTTTCTTTTTAGGTAAAGCTCCCCCTAGTGTCGGGAATACACAACCCATCTTTCCCCAAAATCAACCCACTTCTTCCTCACACTATGAGGGTATAAAAAAAAGGAAATACAGAAGATGATCCGTGAATACATTTTTGAGTTATCGCGTTCACACGAAACTAAATCGGATCGAAAGCGGACGCGGTAACGACGATTAGCACCTTTTTGGACGTCCGATTATTTATTCGGACAAGGATGAAATCCATGTTTGAGAAATGTAAGAAAATAACTAATAATGTTAGTCGTGGTTATTCTTTATTTTTTCACCCGCTGACCGTACGAAATGAAAAACAACAGCCCAGAAACATTTCCATTTATTTATTTATTTTTTACATTATCAGTATAGTTTCTAGGAAATGGTGTAAAGATAGAAATAATTTCAACATACTTTATTAAGACATAAGGGATCGTGTAAAAAGAAACACAGTTGGTGCCTCAGAAAACAATGTTTGGACGCTATTTCAGCAAAAAACCACTTAAAAGAAAGAAAAAGCAACATTTTCACAGATTAAAATGTTCATTTCTGACAGGAAAGAAAGACTAAACTTCAATTCTCTGTATGAATTTTAGAAAACAATTGTTGTATGTATATATATATATATATATGTATAAATACTCCATTTTTATATACTCCAAAGTTGTTCTTTTACAGTGAATAGCTGAATATATTCGGTGACACAAACACTTTGAGTCGCTTTTTTACGAGGGAGTGTTAGGGCCACCTTGAAAAAAAATAAAAATAAAATCTAGGATTGCGAGAAATAAACTCGGATTATACGAGAAAAAAAGTTACAATTTCATGAGATTAAAAGGGTCAAAATCCGATACTTTTTTTAAAATCTAAACTTTTTTCTCGTAGAAATATCCTTTGATCTTTACAACATTATAACCTTTTTCCTCATAAAATTATGAATTTATTCTTGAAAACCTTTTTCCTGTTCAATTTGGGATTTGTTTTTGTAAAATTACGACACTTTTCTTATAAAATTCTGACTTTGTATCCTGTAAAATTCCAAATTTATTCTTGTAAAATAACGACTTTTCCTTGTAATATTCTGACTTTACACTCATAATTTACGACTGTATTCTTTATATATCACAACTTTAATCTAATAATATTAGATTTTTTTGTTATTGTGGCTCTAATACTTCATCGTAGCTGTTCAAATACTCAAATTACTTTTTTTTCTAATCAAAGTTACCCCAATTTGATGAATATCGGATAAGGATGAAAGTTAAAACCTGTTCTGGTGATTCAAGAACCTCACGTCAAAATCACTATTTCATACTAGTTCCTATTACATTTTCTTGTTTGACCAAAGGAAAGAAAAAAAAAACACAGGAAATTCCATTTATTAACATCAATTATTGTCATTTAGTCATGCAAGCATGATAATGTTTAAAAAACGATGAATTTGTGTGTTTAGTCTCACATTTAATCTACAAACAAATGCCAGTTGAAATTATATCGGATAAAAATCTATGCATGCTGTCAAAAAGTGGTGTCTAAAGCATATGCTTTATTAATAATGATAATAATGATAATTATAATAATAAAAAAGAATCAGCATCAGTTAGATCCCTCTATGTAGCACATTTTTCTAATCACTGAACTCATCTAAATAATCTCAGCTCAATGTCTGTGAACAAATGAAAAGCAGCAGAAAATTCAGCACTCATAACACGGATAGTCATTGAACACAACACGATGACGTAACGACTCAACGTGCTCAATTAGTTCGCTTTATTTACCAAAATTTCACAGTGATTCGTAAATAAATATGAGTTATTGCCTGCCAATAAATTTGCCATGAACTCCAAAAAATTCTTCAATATCTTTGATATATCCTGGAACCGTTTGCCTCTCAAAAATGTATTATTATTATTATTAAAACTGACGAGAGTATCAAGACAGCGCGTCGCCAAGACGTGACGTCACTGCTACTATTAACACGGTAACGTAATGGCTCAACATGTTCTATTAGATCGCTTTATTTACGAAAATTCCCCACAGATTTGTTCATTAATTAGAGTTTTTCAGCTTCTAAATCTATCATAAACTCAGGGAAACCCTCTCAGTGTCTATGAAATTCTCTGGAACCATTTGTGTAAACTGACAGTTTAAAAAGAGCGCGTCGCCAGAATGTGACGTCACAGTCCATATTTATTTCATTTTAAATGCTGCAACACAAGTAATTTCTCGAATAAGAAAAATCTCTAGGATATGCCAAAACCTACCTCTGGGTAGGAGTTCATGGAAATCCGTCTTGAAGTATTCCCTAAATGTTTCTATCAAACAGACAAAATAAACAAATATTTGATAAATGATGAATGAAAATATAACCTCCCTGGCAGAGGTAAATATAACATGTTGTCAACAGGATCACATCTTTGTGTTTACTGGAGATAATCATGACACATAATGAAAGCAAAATTAACAAAGGAAGGTCCAGTGTTTTTTTTTTTTTTTTTTTTTTTTTTTTACATCAAAGCCTTGTATGTTAACCTTGGACATAAACCTAAACTGAATGATATATCTTATTTGCAGTCGTTATTTTCCGATTGCGGATTATTGTTTTTAGTGGAAACAAAATAAATGTTGGAATTTTCTTTTAGCAGAAAGTGCACAAAAATTAAAGTACGTCGGCCGACGTGCCGCAAAATTAAGAAAAAAATCTTTCTATCATTTGTCATCACACGTGCAGCATTTTTGAAAACACGCTGCAAATTCCACAAAACAACGGAAATGTTTCCAGGGGACACTTAAAAGTGATATTTCATGTGTGACATGTGTGAAAACAAAGCAACAATAAGTACAACAATTATTTAAGGCTGGATTTTCTACATTAAATGTGTTATCACTCTTTTTTTTCACACACATCCTGTGCAAAGTTTCACAGCATGTGATAATGACTAAAATTAAAAACTAACAATCACTCAAATGCAAACAACAGGGTCCTACATGCTACATGTTTTAATCCAGCCTCTTTGACACAAAGCTGGTTGAAACACATTGAAAATGCTGCACAGAAAGTTGGCAAAGATTTCTAACAAGGGGAAATTATCCCTGTTTTAAAGCACGCTCTAAAGAAAAAAATTTGTTCACTGGTAATATACAGTTAAATGAAGTATCACTGAGTCGAAAATTTTAGTTGAAAACACTTCGGCGGAAGTTGTTTTTAAAAATCTCCAACAATTCTCTTTTTACAGTGCATATTATTTGTAAAAAAAAACAACACAGGAGGGAAATAATGTCCAAATATTTATTTGCTGTAATGTATTTTAGCTTTTCTGAAAGTAAAATAATGAAAAAGGATGTCTCGAAAAAAAAAGATTTTAGCTTTAATTTCTCTATTTTGTGCTTTTCGTGTAATTATGCAATGTAAAAAAAATTGGATACACTCACTTAATTGAAGTATTTACAACTTAAGTCAATAAGTTCGACTCAAAAAACTTTCATTTAGGTCACTGATTGAAGTCATTTCTTTAGGTTCATGAAGAATGAACTTTTTACAGTGCATTATTAGACGCAAAAAGTTTAAAAAAGTGAAATCAAGCTATTGGAAATTGAATAAATCTTTTTCTATAAACTTTGATTCACAGTTTTACCTTGAAAAAGAAAGTTAAAAGCTATTTCTTCATAAGTGCACAAATCTGACGTCAATTCTTCCCGCAAGTGTTTTAATACAAACCTTATACACTGTAAAAAGAGAATTGTTGGCGATTTGAAAGAAATCACTTCCCACCGGTGACACCAATAAAAGTAAGTATTTTCAACTTAAATTTTATACTTAAATAATATTTAATTCAATTGTGTCTTACTACCGAACAAATCATTTTTTACAGTGTAGTACACTTAAAAGAATACTGCATAATCAAAATGCGGAGGAAAGTCTTCACACGATATCATGATATGATGAAAGATATTTATCAAAGTTCCTGAATGACGAAAAAAAAATCTACAAAAGAACCAGAAGTTACACAAAAAAAAAAGAAAAAAAAAAAGGCTTCATGAAACATCCGTGCATATTTCTACTCTACTATAAAAGTGTTCCCCTCAGATGCATGCTGGGTGTTTCACATTAACCATCAGCGCTTTGTTTTTTTTGTTCGTTTTATAAACGTATAAAACCGCTTCTGTGCGTTTGGAAATCAGCTGAGCTCTGCAATTTTTCTGGTTCTAAAATTTAACTCACAGTGGTCATTTCATATTTATCCTGGACTTTGGGCTCCTCTTGTTTTTCAGGCTCCTGGTGGTGCAGCTCGATGAAGAAAAAGTAAACGGCCGCTCCGACTGCTCCGCCCACCATGGGACCTACCACAGGGATCCACCACCAGCAGCCTCCGGACCTGCAGGGAGATGGAGCAGACATAATTATTAATTCAAGACGTGATTTAGGCATAAATTCACGGTATGCCCGTGAATTTAAAGGTGCAGTCTGCAGCTTCTAGCGCCATCTAGTGGCGTGGTTGCATGTCGGAGCTAAATGAATGCCCCTCCTCACGATGAAAGTTGTGTTTTATTTTATAAATGATTTTTCATTGTTGTTCGAGCCTGACTAAATTCAGACACGATTGGACTCATGGTCGGGAAGTTAACGGACGAGAAACTGTGTTTTTCACCAAAATCTCCGCCTACTGGTTAAAATAGGAACTGTCATAGTGAAATAGGATTAATCTCATTATGTGGATTTCACATGAGGAAGATGGACTTAATCCAACATACAGCTATATAGAAATAACGGCCAATAAATAGATTTTTGCAGGGGGAAAGAGCTCCCCCTAGTTACTAAAATATGAACTATTAGGGTAAAATACGAAATCAAGCAGATAGATCTCCTCGATATGATTTATGTGCATGAATCCGGACTGAATAGGACCAACGGTTGAGAAATGATGGTCCGAAAACTCTGGTTTTGGAGATGAAGATCCCCTAGTGGCGGGAATATGCAACTGCACTTTCCCCAAAATCAATCCAGTTCTTCCTCACGCAGGCCAGAATGATTCCATGACATCCATAATCACCATCAGATTACATAAAATACTCTGTCATATATGATGTCATATATAAATACCATAAAAGATACTTGAAGAAAAAGCTGCTTTTTATTCCAAATGGCTATAAACTAACTTTATATTATTTTTTTTATATTTTAAAATTTCCTTGTCGGATATTTTTCATCTGTCAAATTTCATAATAGCCATAAAATTAATAAGAAAAATATTAATTAATTCAATTCTTTTCATCCTGTTTGAAGTAAAATTAATAAAATTGAATTTTCATTTATATCTCTATAGCGCAAAATATTTAAACCTTTTTCACATTTTACTACTGATTAAATGGAATTGTTTTTACCTAATTAACTCATTAATGTTGATTCCATGAAATCCGAATACATACATATTTAAAATATGATTACCTTAAGTACTTTAATTGAAATATGCAATTATTCATTTTTTTGAGTTTTCCTTAATTACATGATTAATGTTGATTCTATGAAATACATATATATATATATATATATATATATATTTAAAAATATGATTACTTAAATGATATCAAATACATGTAAGTAATTAAACTTGAACTAAGCAATGATTTATCCTTTTTTTTTTTTTTTTTTGGAAGTGCGAGACAGGTTATAAGTATTTATTCCAGATTAGGGTGAGATCTTAAGGAGCTCTGCGTCGGTGTCCTCATTCTGACTCACGCTGACCTCAGACAGGGAGACGGGGAGACGGGGACAGATTAGAGTCCTGCTGGTCAGCGTTGCTGTCGGGAGCCTTTAATGCAGGTGAAAGGGCCTCGCTTTGCGACGGCCTGAGAGTAAACAGGCGTCTGGGCGGGTCACCTCGCTCCGTGCTGGCGTTCAGGAAGTAGACAAGAGGTGGGAGGCGGCTGGATTACAGACTTTAATCTACGGCCAGGACAAAAAAAGGTGATCGGACCTCCCAGCGGGTCACGTTGATGCCATGTGGGCGGTTAATGGAGTCCGACTCCTGCCTTCGTCGCTGGATGCTGAACGTATAAACTCTTCCGTCTAGGTTATATCGCGTCTACGTATAAGCGCCGATGACGGATTATGCCAGATTATGTACGTACTTCACGCGTGAGCCCGACTTCACCGGGGGCTTAAGTGTGCATTAGAGTATTTGTCAGCGCTCGCAAGAACTAACCGCGGATAATTAAAGCTGATGACATAGAGAGCATCAGGAAATGTCAGATTCACCAAGTGTTCCCCTCAAACTAGTCCCACGCCTTCCTCCCTGAAGCCCCCAATCCCCTGTGTTGTACAATCGATCCCCCCTGATCGAACTCCTCAGATTAAATGCGACTCATTGATAATCTCAAACAGTCCATAATGACTCAAACTCACTATTTCTATGACGTCAGCAGTCTGTTCTAGGATCAGATCCCAGAGTGACTCAATCATGAAGATAAATAGTCAAATAGTAATAAATATATATATATGTATTACACATAAGAAGCTTTATTTTCATCGTATAGAATACAACAAAACTAGGTTTGGTGTTTCAAGTCGGTGCATTGAAAACAGTAGATTAAAAAAAAAAGAACATAAATGGAATAGAAAGAAGAAAATCAACCAGGAAACTATAAATATACGAGATAAATCCCATTGAGTCGATTCATACGCACCAAATTGGGACTAAATCGGATCTACGGATAGGAAATCCTGTCTGAAAAACACATTTTTTTCATAAGAAAGACTAGTCTTTGGGAGAAAAATATGAATTGTTAGAGTGAAATATGACATAGAAAAGATAAATCTCATTCAGTCCATTCATCTGAATCAAATTTGGATTAAATCCGACCAACGCTTGAGAAATGATGGCCCGAAAACTGGGATTTTGGAGACGACGCTCCCTCTAGTGGTGGAAATATGAAACCGACCTTTACCAAAATCATCCCAATTCTTCCTCACTCTGAGATCTATGTGGGTATCAAATTTGGAAAGGATCCGAGAAACAGTTTTTGAGTTATCCTCGCTAACACGAAGGCTATAACTCAAAAACCGTGTCACGGATCACTTTATCCCCACATAGACCAGAGTGCGAGGAAGAACTGGAGTGATTTTGGTAGACGTTTGTATTTGTACGCCACTAGAGGGAGTTTTATCTCTAAATGTTTTTGGCCATAATTTCTCAAGCGCTGGTCCGATTTAGTCCAAATTTGGGGCCTAAGAATCGATTAAAGGAGATCTAACTAGAATATAACTTCTTTTACTCACTGGGGGGGGGGGGGGGGGGGGTTTTTTTATTTTTAGAAAAAAAATTATTTTTTAGGGGGTTGGGTTAAACATTCATTTTGTGAGAAAAACATCCTAAAAATCAAAAAAA
>VRLP01010306.1:0-10052 GCA_009660295.1 Lophius piscatorius
CCACTCGAACACGCAGAGGGATTTTTCTCTGAAGCCATGCCAGCATTGTCCGGGCTTTTGTGCTCAGAAATAGGTCTGCAAATGATGCCAAAATTGGCGCCGTTCTTCGTTTCCTCCATCTCCACCCGTCTCCCTGCTGCTGAGGTGTGGGTTGTCTTTGTAGATATGGAACGGTGTGTGCTTTTCACCAGATGACGAGTTACACAACATTTTCTTGCACCTGAATTCATCATTTCCTCTTAACTGACGGAGATGTTCGTAAACTCGGAGGGGCATTTTGTAAACTAAAAGTTGTGATCTTTTATCTTTCATGGTGTATGCCTGACTTCTTTTCAATGCAGTTCACTATGAAGACCTGAATTACAGACGGTAAGGGGATGATCATGACGGATGATGATGATGGGATCATTTTGAATTTGGTCATAATTGTATTGTACGCTTAAGCAAAAGTTTATTTTTCTTTTACACATCAAGTTCTATCATAGATGACTCCCAAAATTTTAATAGTGTAAAAACAAAACCAAAACAATAGGAACATACAAATGTACAAAGAAAAATGTTCAGAGCAAACTGTATCAATTGTCTTGACACAATATCTACTGACGGTAGGTCTGTTCCAAAAGGCAACACGTGAAAATGTTGTTCCTGAAGTTGATTTGTTGGAAGCAGGAAACATGGACAACACATAAGGATCCGAGCAACTTTGACAAGGACCAAATTATCATGCCAAGATTACTGGGTGAGAACAAATTTTTTTTCTGGTCTGCAGTGGTTAGTACTTGACATAGTGGTCCAAGGAAACAGAGCTTATGATTCGGGTAAAGTTTCTTAGGCGCCCAGGTCTCATCGATGCGTGAGTTTATCTGATGGTTCACCCATGTTGTCTGTTCTTACAGAGGACGTACTGTAGTACAAACTACCGAAATAAGTTATGGCTGATTCTGACAGAAAGGTGTCAGAACACACAATGCATCACAGCTTGCTGCGTATGGGGGTGTGTAGTTGCTTACAGTTCAGAGTCCCCATGCTGACAGCCGTCACCTGCAAAAACAACAATGTTGGGCACATGAGCATCAAAACTTTTTTCAGCCAATGGCACTAGGAAGCTCTATTGGTAGAAGGAAAGAAGGCAGGGGGAGGGAGTTTGACTGTTTTGGCAAAGTTCTTGTTGGAAAATCTTGGGTCCTTCATCCATGTGGATGTTACCTTGACATGTACCACCTACTTAAACATGGTTCCCTGTCAACTACCTCTCCTCATGGAAAAGGTATTCCCTAAAGGCAGTGCCCCTTCTTCAGCACACTGCCACCATCTTTCAGTAATGGTTTGATGAACACACCAATTGGTACAAGGTGCTGACTTGGCCTCCAAAATTCCCCAGATCTCAAGTCCATTCAAGTGTCCGTGGGATGTATTGAACAAACAAACACAAGCCATGGATTTCCGACCTTGCAACTAACATAACATAAATAACTGCTGCTAACGTCTTGGTGTAAGATACCACAGCACCCTCAGATGTCTGTTGGAGATCATGTCTTGACGGGTCAGAGCTGTTTTGGAGACCAAAGGGGAACTACACAATAATAAGGCAGGTGGTTATAATGTTGTGGCTTATTTGCCAAGATCAATATAATATTGGAGTTTCGAGAGACTCAGCATGCTGTGGTTTGTTGCCTCCAGCTATACAGCTTTGTAAATGTCGACTGAATTAAAATCCATGAACGCAATATGTGCTGCAGTAAATTCACGTGTTGCAAATTCATTTTAATTAAATGATCATGGTTCTCAGAGGTGCATAACTATTTACCGTGCTCCTCTTTTCTAATGGACCTGCCTGATGACATGTTGAAAGTAGCAGGTTAAAGTTGTGTTAGTGAAATAATTAAGGTAATCAACTGTATTTAAAAAAATAATAATAATTCATGCCGGTGTGACGGCGGTGGCTCCAGGATTAGTCATCCATCTCTTTGATTATGATGATGATGATGATGATGATGATGTTGATGCAGTTCTGCTGACCTCATCAGACCGACATCTCTAGTTTGCCTTACGGGATTGTGAAGGGTGAAGCCGTTACGATGAAGGTCAGCATGGTGAAGGCCATGATGCCATGCTGGAAAACAGTAGGTTGACCCTCAGTGGATGCCGCCCCAAGAGAAGGAGTTCAAGTCCAATCGGGTTTCGTGTTGATGAGTAAGGTCAAAAAATATCTCCCATCTCTTCATTTCTCCCATTCTCAAGGACGTGCCGCTCTCCTTAACCTCGAGCGTGCTTTCAGATTCTCATTCTCTGAATTGAACACTGTGATATATGTGAGTGTGTGTGTGAGAGAAAGCATGTCTGAGATGCTTACTGTTACATCAAACAATCCAGATTCATCTTTGATGCATAAGTGAGGTTACTCCTGTGCTGAGAGAGGAATCTTGTGTCACCTATCTGTAAGGCACATGGAGTAGTATTCCTTCAAATAGGCATGTTAACTTGTCTTTGTCAAATATGTACCTGACCCTGTGCATGTTTGGTAAAAAACAATGTCACATATTAATATTTATGTCAAAATATAAGACTGGTCAATGAGGGTATTTCACCTGAACCTAAAATCCTTTTGACTAAACATGAAATCAATCTTCAAGATTATTATTGGACCTTTTTTTTTTAAACTTTAAGTTTAAACACAAAAACAATACAAATAACATATCATGTATTCTATAACACCTCTACAATATCATAAATTAGAAAAGGAATGACAAAAGACTTAATTCATTTGTATTTGTCACAAACCATTAACATCTACGGGCCAGAAGGGGTTGTATGAATCAAAGGAAACATCCGCAGCCAGATGTGCCTTCATCCAAATGATTTAAGACGGCTTTAAATGCATCCAGTGAAACCTTCTCTCTCAGAGATTCAGAAGAGTATTAAATGACCTTTTCCCAAATGCAGTACAGACTTACGGGACATAAGGAATAAGTCTTTCAAGCAAAGACAATAACGTCCCATGCTTTTTTGAACGATATAGGTCAGGAGATATAGAGGAAGCAGAGCAGGAATAGCCTTATAAATAAAAAATATGCGTTAAATCCACTGGTGCACAAAGCAGACAGAGCAAGCCTATCGCAGCTGACATTGGGCAAGAGGTGAGGTTTTTAGGTGCTGCATTGGCTTTGGTGGCTGAGATTATTTGAAACATATCAGTCATGTATGATTTCTCAAATAAATTCTCTAATACATTCAATTAATGTAAACTAAAATGTAAATAGAAGTCCAGTAAACCACATTAATACGGATTATTCACATTTCAAATTTACAAAGGAGGATTACATATATATTTCTTCCAATTTCCGAATAGTCATTCATATTACAATTCTGAGATTAAAGTCAGACGTCTAATTATAAACTTAGTTTAATTCTCAGTCTAAAAATTGACAGAGTTTGTTTTTTTAATTCACTGAGCATATTTAGGTCATCTGATATTTTTTCAATTCTCATTTTAAAGCAGGTGTCTAATTTTTATTGACTTTTTGAAGAATTCTTATTTTAATGAGTCTGAAAATGTACCTTTTAGGGGGTCGATTAAGGGATAATTGGCAGCAAAATAATTAATAAGATACTAAGAAGGGCTAAATTGTTGGAAAAACTTGATAATCACTGCCCTAGATGAGCAAACAAAGGATAACATGGTGTGGAAAACTGGCTTTTGAAAGGTAGAACTGAGGCAGAGCCGTGATCTAGGTGGGGGGGTCATCTGTCAGTGGAGTGGGAGAGATGGAATGGATTGTAATATAGTGGACTTTACTCATGAGGGATTACTCCAGAAAAAACAAGCAATTTTCAGACCCATCTATGTACCCAGTATTATATCAAAAAGCGTGACCCATGAGGTTATGTTGAGCAAATAACTTTCACTATCATTCACGCACCATTGCAACGGTTGGTTCATTCCATGAGGACCGCAGTCTGTTTGTAATTTACACAATAAGGCGATGTGTGATCGGAGGAGAGGCAGAGAACAAATAACTCAGAAATAACTCCGGGTTTTCTCACTTTTTTCCATCTGAGAAGGCACTGCCAGACAGTGAAAAAGGTTGCTTTTCTTGGATGAGGTGACATGTCTGAGGTTAGCATCACAACTTAAAGGTGAGCCTATCAGCTCTCCTCCTAACAGACTGACTCCCCCGGGAAGCTTCGGCTCGACAGACTCAGGGCTGAGAGAGTGAGTCATAGTCTTCCTGAGAAATCAGTCATGCGGCACAAAGACGGCATCAGAACGTGACAAGGTCCATATTTGGAAAGAAAAATAAAGCCTATGTCACAAATACACATGAAAGGGGAAAATTGTAAGATTATGCCCCAAAAAACAGACATATTTTCCATTAATGTACATGTTGCAGCATTGTTGACACAGCACAATGTTAATATAATAATAATAATAACAATTATAACAATAATGATATAGTCACTCTAACATATTAATATCAATATAAATATTGAATTAGGTACAGATACCTTAGAGGAAAGGTACAGTGTACCCTGCCTTTCGCTCATGTCAGCTGGGAGGATAAGCGGTTACGGACAGTAAGTACCTGACCCAAAACAATCACAGAAAGACACCAGTAAAAACCAAATGCATGGGATTTATTAGCAAAAACAATCAAGTAACCAATTAACCAAATATTTACCAAATACCCTAAATTAACAGCAGTCTAAAAATCCCAGGATGAGAGGCATCACAACCAGCAGTCCCACTCTAGAAGCCTCCTCCTCCTCCTTTTTGTTGACAGGTAGAAACAAAGGTTTATCTTTTGAAATCATTGTTTGGAGACTATCTCTGCTTTTGTGCTGTGATAATATGACCATATACAAACTGTGATATTATCACACGCTCTCCAAATGAAATGTACAAATGAAAAAAATACAATAAGTAATGGAAATTGTTGTTTTTCATGTGTTTTTAAATTTACAAGTTGTTTTCTAATATGAAGCTTAGCAGTCCATTGCAGGCTGATTAAATTTGAACAACATTTGCACCAACTTGATGTCATCCATCAATCCATTCGCTTACCCTTGCAGGGTCAGAGGGGGCTGGAAGCTATCCTAGCTGACATTTGGTGAGAGTCATGATATTCCCTGGCCAAGTTGAGTAATGAAAATTTCTAAAGAAATATCCGTCTTTACAATATCACTGGAAGAGAAATGTTTTAAAACTCACCAGCTCTTGGGAGTTTCCGCTATGGGACAATGTTTGTAAGAGTGTAGAGTTCATTACGGGTTACTGCAGTACATATGAAAAGAGATAAAATGCTGAGAGCTCCTGCAGTGGGGGCAGCGTTATGGTCCAATAGAGAACTAGGCAGAGGAGATTCAACGAGCAACTCCTGGCACATAAGCGAGTGGACAGATGGCCATGAGGGTCCATATGGGCTGGAGAGTGTGTCCAAGCATTCTATTGGCATTGTGTATCTAACTTACATGAGTGTGCATGTGTGAGTCTATGCAATTTATTCCACCATATGGTGAACGTATGGATTGTGTATCCTCGGCAGTGCATAGAGTCATTCTGCAGTCTTCTGTGTGAAGAGACTGATAACTTTTTTAGGGACATTTCACTGGCTCAGACATTACCAGCGCCGTGGGTCAAACTGAACCTCAGCATGAGCCGCTCGTCTGCAGGAGAAGGGCCAAGTCCACAACATTACTAACATCAGTGGGTCAGCAACATGGCCCAGCAGCATACACAAACATATGAGCACAAATACAGGGAGCAGATAGTCGAACCCTGTGTAGGCGACTGTTAAAGCCAATATCTAGAATGAACAAAAACAAAACTAGACCAGAATTTGCTTGCCGAAGTGAAATGCTGCTATAAAAAGCAATATCCAGTAATATTGATGAGAACTCCTACCCTGCTTTTGAAAATGAAATTTCAAGTATGAACTCATCAGCTTTATGAGCACCTACCATAATCAACTACATGTCAGCATTCCTTTGGTGTTTGCTTCAAAAATGTTTTTAATCTCTCTCCATGGTGGATCTAATGCTCGGATCGCTTCCAGGCTGCAGGATCAGAAAGAGAAATTTATGGGAAATAGTTCTGGTACATGACAAACGAGCATAGACAGGCGGCGCTCCCAGACGCTCATGATAATGTCTGATGCAGCCATTTAGGATAAACAGAAGCTCAGGGACAAATGAGCGTATAGTCCCTTTCCTGAAAGGAGATTTGGAATGAGTGCATAATGAAATGTATAATTTATTTATTCTGAGATGCTAGAGGGCCCCATGAAATAAACATGAGAAAGAGCAGCGGAGAGACAGACAGAGATGGAGGGGGAGAGTCAAGGGAGGGGGAATGTGTGATACCGCAGGAGAGGAAGTGAAAGCAAATGAGAGAGAAAAAGAGAGAAAGACGGAGCAAAAAATACACCCTCTATGTGCGCCAACAAACACATGTAGGATTTAATTAGAATTCTGCTTCAATATTGTCAGCTTAGTGATCTGCTTGTAAAACCTGTGTGTGTGGCGCACTTGTGCACATTTATACTTGTAGGCATGTCTGCAGGAAGGGAAAGTTAATCAGCCTGCAAAATGCAAATATAAAACATAATTGGTTTTGAATATTTACGTTATGTTTATTTAAACTATACTTTTATTGCATCATTATTAAAACAGGACCCTGTTCATTTTCTAACAGCATGGCTACAGTTCTATTTTTTGGAATGAACACCTTCAACAAGTATAAATCACACAGAGATGTGTATATAGAATACAAGAGTCAAAAAGAAAAAGAGCACAACTGCAAAAGTAATAATAATGTGAGGCTGTACTGTACATATAGAATAGAATAGAATAGAAAAAATGTATTAATCCCCAAAAGGGGAAATTTAGTAGTTGCAGCAGCTCCAGCATACAGGTATTCTAAATGTGACCAAAAAAGAAGACATACTATATAATAGGACATCTTATAGACATGTTAAGATAAACCTAATATATAAACAACACACATATATATATATACACATACATAAAGTAACACATATATATATACAACCATCCATATGTAAATATATTTATACGTACTTACACCTAGATATACACATACACCCTCAATACAAAATTAGGAAATACAAAATATACATGTAAGTTAAAATACAGTATAAAGACCAAGAAAATATAAAGAAAATGGAAACAGTCCGATCTCGACTGAAGGGAGAGGACGCTGGCGTTGTCTGTTCGCCGCTTTTCCATCAGAGTTCTGCAGGCTGCAATATTATAAACTGACAAGTGTACCTTCATTGTTGCTCACCGTCAAACCTTTTGGATTTATATCCGTATTCGTATTTTTTATTCTATATTTGTATTTGTATTTGTATTTGTACGGATTCTATCGAGTCTGGTGACGGTCTGCCTACCTGTTGCTTCTAGTGTACCATCCCCCGGAGACTTCTGTATCTGTTTTTTTCGTCGTTGATGTCAGTTTCTGTTTGTTCATCGTTGATGTTAGTTTGTTTATCCGTCTTGTTCATCACTGCCCCCGTGACACTTTCACCAAAAGCCGCTGTTGATCGCTTTTGGTGTTTGATAGCTTTTTTCTCGGCATCATGTCCATGAAAATAATGACTACTAACGTCCTCTGTGCGTCTCGTCCATGGCTAACGGCTAATAACGGGCTAGTCTCCATGACAGGCATGATGATAAATTATTCCGTCACCCAACTGATGAAATTCAACAACTACAACACTCCGTTGTGCATATCGGTTATTAAAAAACTTGGACTCCTTCGCCGGACCCGTTACGTTCACAGAAGTTGCCGTTCTAAGTTTGATTACTCCCGCTCCAATAACTCCATTCCGTCCTTTTGGTCTGACGTACACACCGTCGCGTCTCAGACTCGTATTCAGAAAGCTGTCGCTCTTCCCACTAGTGGCCCTGGAGTTTCTTCGATAAAACTACTCACTATGGGGGTTGGAAAAAGTGGAGTGAATTTAAGTCTTTTTCGGCCAATACAGAGACTCACTGCTCCATCTAGTATTAAAATCGAACTATTTAATACACAATCTCTCATGAACAAATCATGCCTCATACATGACCACATCCTGGAGAAATGTCTGGATGGTATGTGCCTTACAGAAACCTGGCAACAACCAGATATTTTTTCTGTATGAGACCTGTCCCGCTGGCTACTGTTACCTCCAGAAAGGCCGCAACACTGGTCGTGGTGGTGGTCTGTCTGTCATCTACCGCAGAGATTTGGACTTGTCTCCACTGCCCTTGCCAGAGATCCCTTCTTTTGAATGCCTGGCATTTAATTGTAAACCCCCTTTCTCCATGACCATGATTCTAATCTACTGACCACCCAAACCAAACCCAGCCTCCATCTCTGAGATGTACAATATTTTTTGACATTTTGCACAACCTCTACCAATATTTTAGTACTTGGAGATATGAACATTCATGTCAACTCCCCTGCATGTCGTTTTGCATCCAAATTTCTCCAACTACTGGATTGTTTTAATTTGTCGATGTCCCCACCCACAACATGGGACACACTCTGGATCTTGTCATCACTGACTCTGCTCCTCTCAGCAATCTTCTTGTGTATGATCTAGGTGTGTCCGACCACAAGGCCGTCTCCATGGAATTGTCGCTTGTGTCCTCCCTAACTAAGCCCAAACGTCAAATCTACTTCAGAAATTTTAAAAACATCAACCCAGAAACGTGACAGTCGATCTCCAGCATCTTCTTTCTGCAAACTTTGTATCAGCCGATGACTCAGTGGATTTCTGCAATAACTCCCTGAGTAGCATCCTCGATCGTCACGCCCCTATAAAAACTAGAACAGTCACCTTCTCCCGCTCAGCCCCCTGGTTCAGCAGCGAGCTACGGAAAACTAACATCTCTTCCATCAGTCCCCTGATCACCGCTGTAATAAACCAATCCCTCCAGGCAGGCGTTGTTCCTCTCTACCCTAAAAACCCCCATAATCAGACCACTCCTCAAAAAACACACTCTTTTCCAGATGTTTTTACTAATTACAGGCCCATTTCCAAACTCCCATTCCTCTCCAAAGTACTGGAATAAGTAGTTGCTGCCCACCTCCAGGACCACCTCAAATACAACAACCTCTTGAAACCTTTCAGTCTGGTTTCCGCTCCGCCCACAGCACAGAAACAGCTCTGCTTAGAGTCAAAAATGACCTACGGATGGCAGCAGATGCTAGTTCACCTTCCCTCTTGATTCTCCCTGTCTTGTATGCTGCCTTCGACACTGTTGACCATGGAATACTCCTACACCGCCTACATCACACCATTGGACTCACTGCCACCGCCCTAAACTGGTTTCAATCCTACTTCACAGACAGAACAGAATACATTTCCCTTTGAAGTTCAAGGTACCAGACACACACCGTCACCTGTGAGGTCCCCCAGGGATCAGTCCTTGGCCCCATTCTCTTCATAGTGTACATGCTCCCACTTGGCCCTGTCATCAGTCGAGATGGACTTTCATTCCATGGCTACGCTGATGACACGCAAATCTATATAAAAACTGACACATGTTCAGCTTCTCCATCCTCCATCATCATATCCCCTGTCAACTCTCCGCACTTGTCTGGAGGAGATAAAGGTGTGGATGAAAAACAACTTTCTCCAGTTGAACAGCTCCGAAACCGAAGCTATTTTAATTGGCACCCCACATCAGACCAAGTCTTCCTCCATAACCAGTATTACCTTCTCTGGTCACGACATTCCCCTCTCTTCATCAGTCACCAATTTTGGCGTAAGATTCGACCCTCAACTCACTTTTGAATCCCACATCAAACACATCTGCAAGATCTCCTTTCACCATCTCAGAAATATTTTCAAACTCCGTTCTTCACTCACCTTAAGTGATGCTGAAAAGCTGGTCCACGTTTTTGTCTCCTCCAGACTGGATTACTGTAACGCACTTCTATCGGGATCCCTGATAAAAGTCTTCAAAGACTTCAGTATGTTCAAAACAGTGCTGCAAGGATCCTGATGAGAGTGCGTAAACACGAACACATCACCCCCGTTCTT
>VRLP01010307.1:0-10049 GCA_009660295.1 Lophius piscatorius
ATTATTATCATAAGGAAATTAATTTAAACGTTTTTGGCATGAGGCTGCAGCACAATAAGAATGTTGAAAAACTGAAGGGATCTGCTAAACTTTCTGGAATGCACTGTAATTGTGTTTAGTACATGTCACATATTTGTGATCACTATATTATAACATGGTTGTGGTTTGCATTACATTATTTTTCTATGCTGAAAGAGCTGAATAGTGTCATCTTTGATTATTGAAACAATAATTCCGTAAGGCAGTAATGAAATATTAAAAGATTTAAAATTTCATTTTGTTTAGTAAACTCAATATAACTGTATTAAGTACGTGCAACGTTACCGAGTTCAGTAGATGAAACATATCTTTTTCTTTTGAATTAATCAGAACTGGTTGTTGTAGCACTTAAGACATTTCGATTTTTAATTTTCTTAGGACTATTAAGTAATAATAAGTTTTCTTTTATTTCTTCAACCTCCTTTGGATGGATCTGTTGACGTAAAATGTGATGTTTTATTTCCAAGTGTGCACTAAGGATCAGAACCAAAAGCTGTAAATACTGATCACAGAGACAAATGAATACATGAGTATGTAATATAGGTTTTATTGATGCGATAGATGTCAATAAATGACACGTGTAGATTAAAGCTTTAGAATTACATAAAGCACATAGAATGAACCATGTACTAAAAATATATTATACATTCATCACCAACAGTCAGAAGTAACAGGGGAGTTACTTCTTTTGCATTAAATATTGTCATTTTAATCACAAACACCCAAAGAACCCAGATATCTGTAAAGCGTTACGTAAGCATATTTTGTTTGTTTTTTAAACAAAATGCATTTATTTGCCATCTTATTGGATAAATCTAATGTAATCCACTACAAAGGCCCTGAATCTATAAAATCATTTTTGAAATGTATCAAGTTGAATTCTGGAGACACACCGTTAGAAAGGTCTTTAGCTTATAACTGCAGCAGTGTCGAAAGAAAAAAACTGAAATATTAGAAACAAAGATGAAATCAAGACAATGCGACTTCAATCCATGTACTGTACCTCCCTCAGAATGGCAAAACAAACTCACACAAGCTTCACAAAAACAGCACCTATTGTAGTGCTGTTATGTGGAAGGGTTCCTCCCACACACACAAAAAAAATGCAACTTTGGTGAATATAAATTGTCTGCAGGTGCGAGTGTGAGTTTGAATGGATGCTTGTCTCGCTCCGGTGAATAACGCAACCCTGTAAGGATACGTGCTTATAGGAATAGGATGGATCTGCCAATTTCCACCTTAGCAGGTGCAACAAAATAATTGGAGAGTCTGAACACCTGAACACCATTCACTCATCTCCTCTTCCCTCCCTGTGGTGGCTGAAAACAATGAGAGGCCTTCTCTAAAGCAAGTGTTTGGTTTGTCCATTATGGGCTACTGTAGAAACAGGGTGATGGACGGTTGGAAAGGCTCTAACCTTTCCACATTACAAATATCAACTGTGACAGAAAATGCATGAACAGATATGTAGGTGAAATTGATAAAATGGTAAATTATTATAAGACGACAGAAAGTACAACAGGCTCCTAAAGCAAAATCGTAGTAACCATTTATATACCCGTATTATGAAGCTTAATATAAGTGCCGTTGATCACAGTATCAGGTCATCAATATGAGGCAAATAACGCAATTAAAGCTCAGATGTTAGATACTTATTTAAAGCTGGCTGTGAGGCTTCTTGATGACCTCTCCCCACTTGTGGATGGGTGGGCTGCCACTGGCCACCAGTCTCCTGAGGAGGCTGCAGGGCTCCAGCTGGGGCACATCAGGGTGAACCTGATAGTAGTGCTCCAGTCTCTCCAGGACCTTCGCCAGTCCCACCATGCCTGCGTAGAACATGGGACCTCCACGATGCCTTGGCCAACCGTACCCGAACATGTAGATGGCATCGATATCTTCGGGTCTTGCAGCAATTCCCTCCTCCAGGATTCGGAAGCCCTCGTTGATGAGAGCATAAAGGCAGCGCTCCAGCGACTCCTTGTCGTCTATGAATCTTGCCACCAAGCCATAACGAGCTCGGTAGCCCTCCAGAAAGCTGTGCAACCAGGGGTCAGATCTGACAGCCCGACCACCGGGTTTGCCATACTGGTACCATCCCTTCCCAGTTTTTTGGCCAAAGCGTCCCTGCTCACAGAGCAGGTCTCCGAGTGGGCTGTACCTACGGCCTTGTCGGATTCTAGCTGGCTGCCCTGGTGCCAGGCTGCCATCCGCCGACCCATCTTCTCTCCTGATTCTCCAGCCCACATCAAGTCCAGAAAGGTCTGACATTCTGAACACGCCCATGGCAAAACCAAACTCCTCCAGAGCCTGATCTACCAGTTCAGGCGTAGCTCCCTCCTCCAACAGGAAGTATGCTTGTTCCAAGTACGGCTTCAGCATACGGTTCCCCACAAACCCAGGACAGTTTCTAACCGCCACACTCACTTTTCCCATTTTCTTTCCCAGCTGCATGGCGGTGGCCACGGCCTCGGGGGAGGAGCGCTGCCCGTACACCACCTCCAGCAGCCTCATGACATGGGCCGGGGCAAAGAAGTGCATCCCGATCACCAGCTCCGGGTTGCGAGTTTGAGAAGCAAGGTGGTCCACGTCTAGAGAGGAAGTGTTGGTGCACAGAAGAGTACCTGGTTTACAGGTAGCAGAGAGCTGACGGAAGACGTTTTCCTTCAGGACCATGTCCTCAAAGACAGCTTCGATGACAAGGTCGACGTCAGCCACAGCCTGGATGTTGCTGCTGTAGCAGATCCCATCAAGTAGAGGAGCCACTCCACGTCTCTTAGCCCCTCGCTCCAACATGCCGGATATTGCCTGCTTTGCCTCCATCAGCTGCTTCTCCTGGGTCTGTACGGCAACCACAGTCAAGCCAGTCTGAGCCAAAGCCACAGCTATGCCTTTCCCCATGGTCCCGAGACCTTAGAGGACAAAATCAAACAGTGACTATTGAAATATATAGAAAAATATAATTTCATAATGCAAACAAATAAAAGTGAAAAATGTATTTGCTTAATCCACCAAATGCTAGATTGTAAATAGTCTTATATTAGTATATTAGTCTAGCAGTACAAAAGTTTTTTTTTCCCAATGCTTTCAATCTTAATGCACAACCGGCATTTTCATCCATTTTGTCATATGTCCAATCCTCCTTGCTGAGATGAGAGCGCGTCTATTTACACTTAGCTGAGTTGGAAACAAGGGCTTCACATTCAAAAACATGAGTTGGAGGGATCGCGCATATTGAAAGCTTAGACGAATAAAAATGAAAAGATTTCTCACCGATGACAGCTGCTCTGTGAACAGGCCGGGGCTGGACGGTGTCCCAGCCAGCTCCACTGGGCATGCTCCACCGGCCAACAGCTTTCTGAGCAAAGAAGCAGTACTGCAGGGAACGGGCCTGTCCTGAGTTGAAAAGGGTTCCAAAAAGCTCTGATTCCCGCTCCATGCCCTGAACATAAGGCAGGGTGGCTGCTGCCCGCACTGCCTGGACACATGTGAGTGGCGCTATAGCTCCACGGGCACTATGAAGCAGCTTCTGTATCGTCTCCTTAAACAGAGCATCCAAATTAGGTGTTTGTGGACACGGAAGGTTGCGAATGCGACGGGCATCCAGAGGTTTGCCTGGAAGGGAAATATGGAAAAAGTTATTCCAGAGGAATACCTTTTTATTTGCTATTCTCTGACTTTTTCCTCATGCAGAGAGTTGAATATGAATAACACCTGAAGCCTCTATGAGCAGAGTGATTAAACTATTTCCATGATAGCTGGAGGAACTCAACCAGTACACTATTAAGGTCCTCTGTAAATAACCCCAAATCTTCTTTCAGCTGCCGCAATAATTAATTTGTTTCCATCTTCTCCTGCCCTTTGCATCTTCCTTCGTCACACCAACCAGGGGCAGGTCCTCTTTTATCACATCCAGGAATTCATCTTTGGTCTTCCCCTTTTTCTCCTGCTTGGCAGATCCATCAACATCCTTCTATTATCATTCCTTTTCATGTGTCCACAGCCACTTGCAAAAAAGAAGGGTCTCAGAGCCAGTCCTTGAAGCAGTCCCACCTTCATCTTGAACCAGTCCGTGACTCCTAGTGCACAATTGTTCATTGAATTGTGCAACTTTTGGGACAATAGTCCAGGTGAAACCCCATGGGAGAATTTAAAATTTGAGCCTGAAAATATTCGTCATGCAGCTATTCTTGTTCCGTCGTGCCGGCAGATAAATCTGAGATGAGACCGAAGTAGGAGGCCACTCTGCTCGAAGCTTGTTCAAAGCATCTTAATTGTCATTCCTGTCTCATCTGACATGATTACATGAGACAGTAGTCAGAATCCTTCACAGCTCCACTGAATTACACCCAGCTGTAGGTCTAGCCCAGAAACTGGGTCACCATGGCCAAGCTTAAAGGGCCAGAAGTATCTGAATCATCTGATCTGTTTCCTCCTCTCAGTCCAACAGCTAATAATATTTGTCTTATACAATGGAGGCATTATCAATGTATCATAGAGAATGAAAGAATGTAATCTCAGGTCACGTTAATGTACCGTCGGTCCAGAGTGCTGGGATGCAGTGTGGCGGGGAAATGTGATTTCAGTGTACTTTAGCTGGGCATTATTGCAGCGGTTAATCCTTAAATGGTTGAGTTGCTTTGCTGGATTTGTTGTGAGGCGTGTGGAAAGCCTGGTAGTCCTAACAGATGTAGCAGGCAGATGTTGAAACTACTGGGGTAAAAAAAAGAAAATAAACTAATCTCGTAACTGGCAGAGACATGAATCTGTGCGTGTGTGCATCAGTTTGAGAGCATCAAAATACACACTCGTACGCCAGCTTTACTGCTTTGTGGTGTTTTATGTTTGCAGCCACGGATGTGACAGGCTAAATCTATTCTACGCTGGTTGACTCACCAACCGTGCATCTCGGTGTCACAATCATTCACACTGGGTTTGTAAATTCAGAAACGCATGCAGTGTATCCATTTAACACCCCTGTTAATCAACTCAAGTCCAGGGTATTCGTAACCATCTTCATAGATTTGATTCCAATCTCCTGGAATCTCCCAGCTTGTGTGCGCTTGGCTTTTCTGTCTGACTCCCTCTAAGCTGCGGCTTTACTAACAACTCTCACTTTCTCACCCACTCAAAGTCATCTTGGCTGTGCAGTACAGAAAAAAGGAGGAAGGATAAGACTGCAATCAGTCGTTAAATACTGTTTTATTCTGTTGACATTTTGCAGACTCAACACAAAAAAAAGGTGCGACGTCTGAGGGTGAAACATCAGGCCATTTAACAATTTCATTACTAGCATATATGTCTAAGAAATCAAGTGTCACTGCCAAAGTCCCACTAATTTGAGTCTTTATGCTAAGCTGAGATACAGAGGTCACTAAATCTCTTGGGATCCCAAAGAAAATAAGTCGTCTGGTACATTTATTCATATATTCCTACATAATATTACAGTTTAAGTTATCCATACTTAGTCCATGGGAATATTGTCGGAGTAAAATATTTTCTGCTGCAGAAGCGGTTTTCCAAATATGAAGCAGCAATTGCTCCTCTCTTTTTCAAGTTATAGTTTTTTTGTCTTTATTTTGATGGTTTCCGTTACATCATTATCTGTATTTAAGAAAAGACTTAAGTCTCCAGCTATCAAAATGTCTGATCTGATTAAGCACACACTAATGCAGCGCAAAGACCAATTTTGCTTACTACTATTGTGTCTCTGCATTTATATACACCTATTTTAATGTGATATTTTAGTATGCCAACTTTGGAAATATATTAGTGATTTCGTATAGTTCTTATTTAACACTTCATACTATTAGCTGTGGTTTTTATATACCCCTCTACGTTTCTACCCCTCCCCTAAACATACTTTTTCTTTTAGATTTCATGTTTTGTATCAATGGTGTGAAATAAAAAATATATATTAGTAGCTGCTAGCAGTGGTTTTAGTCTTTGCATGATAAGCAGAAGGAAATGGATGGATGATAAGGGTATCAATCTTCTAATCTGAATCAAAAAAAAAGGAAGCAGATAAACTAAATGGTTAAGAATGACTTAAAATGAAAAATAAAGGTACGTAAATATGTCCGCTGCTTAACTGCTGGGAAGAATCATGCTCACAAGAAAAATAAAAGCAAAGATTGAAAAAATACTGCTTTAGCATTATTGCCGTTTTTTATGCTGAGCAGTATTTCTCAAGATCCCGCCTGTGGCAAGTATCCTTTTATTTTTCTCATTTACTGATGTTTCTCTTGTGATCTTTATTGTCTTTTTTTTTTATCAATTACATCTTGCAAAAAACGTGGGACAATGATGAGAATGTGAGTATGTATGGGACATACTGTGCCATTGACAACCAAAGCTAAATCAATCTTAATGTTGAGATAAGTTTTCAGTTGAGCCGACTGATGGTGTCTGTAAGGAACATCACAGTGCAGCTGAATGGGCTATTCTTTAATGAGAAATGTGTCTTAGTAAACTACTGGGACGTGGCACATGTTTGTTTTCCATTTAGTTGGTAAATGAGTCTAATTCCCTTTCATAGGGAAATCCTCGTCCTCCAAAATGACTGGCGAGGGCCCACTATTAATATTCTAGGAAAGTTTGTCCCTTTTTCGCCCTTCTGAATAATAGAGTAGAAGCAGTGAAGACATCAGAGCACATCTGACAGAGACATGAAACATTTATGGCTTCTGATGTGGAGAGAGCTGCCGGCAGAGTTTTCTGCTTCCTTTATTTCCACAACCTGCGTGTCGACACTTCTCGATGAGAATCTTGCCCATAATATCTGTTCTGGGAAGAATTTTTCTTCCTTCAACAAACTACATCTCTGCATCTCTGCAGGAAGAAGTGTGGGTTGATGTTATAGCAGTGGGTGCATTGTGCAATCTCATTCTTTGTGTCTCACCTGCAACACTCAGGGAAAACTTCACAGCTGCCTTGACAGCATTGTCATCAGTGACCTGATCCAAAATTCCAAGTTTCAAAGCTTCAGCAGCGGTTATATGGCGACCTGTTGGGGACAAGAGAGGCATTATATGGCTTATGGTCGCCATTTGAACCCATCTGGTATTGCTCCAAATTCTCCTGTTTGATTGTGACATCAAATAATAGCAAAATGTATCCAAGATGAAAGAAAAGTTTGACCAAATTCAGTCGTAAAGAACATTTCAGATTATCTGGACTAAGCAGTGAAACACAGCAAAGGTCAACACTGACCTCTGCTGTTCATGAGGGTAAACTACAGCTCTAAAGTACACAGGGTTTCACCCATCAGTCACAGCATTAATACCAGTTACCGGATTTAATGTTGTGTCTCATAGTTGTGTCAACAGTTTACAAGCAATACCGCTATTTTGTGTTGAACTGAGATAAAATACACACATCCAAAAAGAAAATCATCATATATAACAGTGCGTTTAATGATGAAAGCAGCTGTCAACCGCAACATTTGAACCAGTGACTGGTTGTAATGTTGTGGCTGATGGGTGTATGGTGAATCATAAACCTCTGATCATTGGTTTCCTTAACTTTATAATGCATTACATCAGAATGTTGTGCTAAAACAAACAAAATGTGGGCAAGTGTTAAAGTAACTTTCCCATATCCATCTACCCTAACCTGTATCTAGTTAAAGAAATCTCAAGAGTGTTTGAACTTTATATTTGAACTGTATAATAAGTAAACAAGTCTGTCTTTGTTACCCGTGGTAATGAGACTTAAGGCATCTGGCACCCCAATGAGCCTCGGCAGTCGTTGGCTCCCTCCTGCAGCTGGCAGCAGGCCCAGAGTCACCTCTGGAAGACCCACCATGGCCTGAAACAGCACAAGAACATAAAGTCTGATAAAGTGATGTTGCAGAACAGTGTAGGGTGACGGAGAGGTGGCCCTCTCTAAATGAATACGTCAACCATTAAATTATCTAGAAGGATGAAAAAGGTTGAACATTTGTGTGTGTGTGAAACAGAACTGTGTTCTGGTTCTACTGGTTCTACTGTGTATTTACTATGTAATATGTGACGCAAGCTGACAAGCTTACTTTAGAATGTGCGATTCGATAATGACAGTGAAGAGCCAACTCAAGGCCTCCACCTAAAGCGCATCCTTCGATGGCTGCCACCACCGGCTTGTTCGCCGCCTCAATGGTATCGAAAACAGTTATGAATTGAGGTCCCGAGATTTTTGTCCCAAACGCTCTGATATCCGCACCTGGTGTAAAAAAATAAGGGTTTTAGTGAGAAGACAGAAACACAAAAGTGTTTGCTTTTGGATGTCAAAATTGAAAAAAATCTACATTAATTAAATAAGCATGTTTCTATGAAAAGACTTTTGGGTTTGATCATAAAAAGCTTCAGGCGCTTCATCATTTATAAAGATATTTATTTCAATAGCTCTGTACGGAGCATTTTGACATATACTTTTGATGATTTTGGTTCAAATTTGTAGAAAACAAAGTTAATAATATGTCTCTCGAGACAAGTGAAAATGATAATGTTGAAATCCTAAAGGTCTAAATAATTTGTATTATTTTAATTATAGTTGTGTAACAATTTATTGTGGTACAGTCAAATCCATTTAAAATTACTTTAAGGCACTATAAAAAATAATAAGATGAAATAGATACAGAAATTCATATTAAATCCAATTAAAGTATTTTTTCAGCTGGCATACAATGGATTTCTTTTCATTTGCTTATGATGACATTGAAGAAAATGCCTTTACAAAGGAATTCATCTGAGTCAATCCACAGCTATTTAAATTTTAGAGTAAAATTGAAAATGGCTGCTTTTGACTTGGTGTCACCATGTGAAGTTAAATGGATTAAAAAAAGGAAAGAACGCCCATACCTCCACAGAATATTCCATACTGGCCACAGATTACCAAAGACTTCGACTCTGGGTCACTGAGTGCTTGATTAACTGCATCACTAATGCCCTGCCTCACTGCCGCACTGTGTGGACAGGGAGAGAGAGAAAGAAGTTATTGCATTGTTCAGGTTGTTCAGTTTTGCTTATATTTAAAGTTTTTGATAGTTATTATCTTGGCTTAACCCTGTGGAGTCTGAGGTCACTCCAGCATTATTCCTAACCCTAACCCTTCAGTAAGCATCAAGGTCATGAAATGACCTTGATGTCCTTCTGAAAAAAGAGATACCAAACATTGGCATGTTTAACCATTCAGACTTTTCCACAGCAGCCACTCCTACCAAATTTTAAAAGAATATGTAGTAAGAAAAAAATATATATATAAATATACAAAACAACAGGATTGTGGAAAAAGGTTAATGCTGCAGTCTTAAATTCAGCAGGTTTGCATCATTTAGAATGTGATATACATAATATATGGATTCTGTAAAATACAGCAGTGGTGGCTTGAGGAAAAATGTATATCTTTGTGAGAAAGTGCCCCACCGACACCACCTTAACTGAGGTATCCTTGAGCAAAGCTTTTAACCATCAACTGCTCCAGCAAGGCTGTTTAATCATCTAAATATCAGTATTAAAATAAAACAGCTGTTGGGAATCTTTTAATATTTTGTCGGTAAAGTTAGAAGCATATGAGAACATTTCTTTGAGAGGTTTACGGAGAATAGCTTTTGCAAAAAACAAAAACAAATACTGCCCAGAGAAGACAAGATGGGACCACAGAAGGATCCAAGTGAAAAGGGAACAACATTCGCTTCCTGGGAGAGGAAATCAGACAGTTGTTTTCTTTCTGTTCTCAAAAGGACATTGCATCTGGTCCATCTCCCCCAAGTTGCCAAAAAAGTTAAACTGCAGAAACACTTAGGAGATTAAGAGGTTTAGAATTAACATGAACACAGTTAATGATGGACTAAAACTCAATAACCACAATAAACACATAAGATATCATACAATTCATAGAATGATCTGTAGGCTGACTAACAGTCTAACCCTAACTCAATATGTGAGGCATGATAAAACTGCACTAACATACACAGCAGTCTATGCAGTATGATATGGATTTATTTTGCAACACTGTCAATGTCCCTGCAACAC
>VRLP01010308.1:0-10049 GCA_009660295.1 Lophius piscatorius
ACAGCTCAGAGTACAAGTACAGACAGCTCAGAGTACAAGTACAGACAGCTCAGAGTACAAGTACAGACAGCTCAGAGTACAAGTACAGACAGCTCAGAGTACAAGTACACAAAGCTAAAAGTACAAGTACACAAAGCTAAAAGTACAAGTACACTCAGCTCAAAGTACAAGTACACTCAGCTCAAAGTACAAGTACACACAGCTCAAAGTACACAACCACTCAGCTCAAAGTACACACAGCTCAAAGTACAAGTACACTCAGCTCAAAGTACAAGTACACTCAGCTCAAAGTACAAGTACACTCAGCTCAAAGTACAAGTACACTCAGCTCAAAGTACAAGTACACACAGCTCAAAGTACAAGTACACACGGCTCAATGTACATGTACACACAGCTATCAGTACTGACAACTCAAAGTACAAGAACACACAGCTCAAAGTACAAGTACACACGGTACAATGTACATGTACACACAGCTATCAGTACTGACAGCTCAAAGTACAAGAACACACATATGAAGCTAGCTGCTGCTAAAGGACCACTGATCTCCTGCAGGAGGCGCTGTCAGCCCTGCAGCTGTCAGAGGAGGAGGTGAACAGAGTCGTCACATCTAAACTCCTCACTCTGATTGGACGAAGTCGGACCGAAGATGAGGAACGATTGGCTGCTTTAGATGTGAGTCACACAAACCTCAGCTAGTCCCGCCCCATTTCTGTCAACTCTGTCAGAATCGCCACATTCAGGTGTTTGTCTACCTGTCTGTCTCTCTACCTATCTTTCAGTTTTTTCTCTGTACCTGCCTGTCTGCCTGTCTGTCTGTCTGTCTGTGTACTTGTCTTCGAATTTGTCTCTCTACCTGTCTGTCTGTGTACCTGTCTCTCAGTCTGTCTCTACGTGTCTGTCTGCAGAGGTCCAGAGGTGCGGTGGCGTGTCACGCTCTCGGTCTCAGCAGCAGTGTGTTTGTTGTGATGAGAGGAGCGGCGTTGCTATGGGAGACCCACCGCCTCCACTTAGGGAGGAGAGAAGAAGAAATCCAGGAGCAGCTGGAGGAGCTGAGAGCTTCGCAGCAGCAGCAGCTGAAGAAGAAGAACTTGAACGAGCTGCTGGCGTCTCTGCGTCAGGCCAGCGGCGAGGACGCTCTGAAGACGTCTCTGGACAGAACGCTGGCTCTGCTGGACGTCATGATCCTCAGGTACGTCATGATCCTCAGGTACGTCATGATCCTCAGGTACGGCGCCATGCACTCCAACTAACCAGACAACAGAATGATAGACTTTTAATGTGGCGGGGTGGACTTCCTGTCTGTGTGCAGCAGCAGTAGGCGTGTCTCTGATCAGTGCCAGCTGTTGGACGGCCTCCCGTCTCTCTGTCTGGACGAGCTCCTCGCCTACAGCCGCAGACTCTGCTCCTTCTACCTCCTGGACCACGCCTACATGCCGGTAACCACCTGTCACACACCTGATGGTAACCATAGCAACATGAACCCCATCGCTTTGTAATAGGCAGCGCTGGGAGACGCCCCTTCACCGTGACCAACTAGCTTGTACTCACCTGTGGCGTACGTCAGGGTTCTGTAAGTTCTGTAAGTGTCCTTTCTCTGAACGTCCAGATGTTTAACACTACGCTGAAGATAGGTGTGGTCCTCCCGGCTGTGATCACCACCTGAGATCCTCAGGTGTGGTCCTCCTGGCTGTGATCCCCACCAGTGGATTGTTGGACCTCCTGTTGTTATTTGATCTCTTGAGTTTTCCTGATACTTGATGATGTCGGTGTTTAAAAAGGCTTTATAAATAAAGTTTTCATTGATTATTGTTTAATGTTCCTGAGGGACGGCGCCGTCATCAGGGATCACAGGTTCATGATTGGTTCCAGGTCACGTGACCCTCTTACTCCTCAGAATCCAGAAGAGCTGCAGAACTTCTGCCCATCATGTGACCTCAGTGACCCGGCTGGGACTGCCGAGGAAAGGACTGAGAATGATCCAATCAGCTGTCAGAATCACACTGGCCCCACCCAGGTCTCTCAAGATTGGCTGATGGAGGTGAAGCTGTGTTTCATCAACTGATCAAATCTTTGGTCACGCATCAGTCCAGAAAATCATGTGTGTGTGTGTGTGTGTGTGTAGGCGGCGTCCGCTCTGCTTGATCTCTGTGACATCAGCAGTGATGTCATATTTACATCATTCGGGGGTGTGGCCTACAGAGGTCCCGTCTTCATTTGCCCATCGTTTGACTTACCTGACGACGTGCAACAGGAAATTTACCTGAATCTGTTTCCTGTGCAGCTGCTCGCAGACATTCTCAGCAGGTACACACACACTCAGCAGGTACACACAGACACACACACACTCAGCAGGTACACACACACTCAGCAGGTACACACAGACACACACACTCAGCAGGTACACACACACTCAGCAGGTACACACAGACACACACACTCAGCAGGAACACACACTCAGCAGGTACACACAGACACACACACTCAGCAGGTACACACAGACACACACACTCAGCAGGTACACACACACTCAGCAGGTACACACAGACACACACACTCAGCAGGTACACACACACATGCACACTCAGCAGGTACACACAGACACACACACTCAGCAGGTACACACACACATGCACACTCAGCAGGTTACACACACACATGCACACTCAGCAGGTTACACACACACATGCACACTCAGCAGGTTACACACACACTCAGCAGGTACACACACACACACACCAGACTGACGTGTGTGTTTGACTTGCAGCTCTCGGTCCTTGTTCTTGGACCACCTGGAGCACCACGTCCATGATGTCATCAGAACCACCGTCGCCATGGTGACAGAGAGGAAGGAGACGGTGCGTTTGGAGGAGGAGCTCCAGCTGAAACACCTGAACCCCAAAAATGTCCAGACACATGTGTACCTGCCCCGCCAAGGTAATGCACGCACACACACACACACACACACACACACACACACACACACACACACACACACACACACACACACATCCAACATTGAATACAATCCATCAGCCGCCACCACCATTAAACCCCGGTCTTCTTCTCTGCTTGTAGCTGAGCTGCGGTGCCACAGACAGCGTGTGGACGTCCACTGTGAGGAGGTGTCTGACCAGCTGACCACCTGCAGGGAGGAGCTACAGGACCTTCAGACCTCCATCAACAGGAAGAACCAGGACTTCATCGTGGTTCTGTCCAACATGGAGCGGGACATCCTGACGGCGGCCAGTAGCAGACGGTAACAGAACTCAGACCGACTGAAAGATCTCTCACCTCCACCTCCACAGCCTGCTGGAGGCGGAGGTGAGAGGAGATCCAAGAGGTGGAGATCCAAGAGGTGGAGATCCAAGAGGTGGAGATTCAAGAGACTGGTTTAATGAGGCGAGGGTTGATGAGGCGGGGCTTGATGAGGAGGGGCTTGATGAGACGAGGGTTGATGAGGCGGGGCTTGATGAGGAGGGTCTTGATGAGGCAGCATAAATTTTGACCGTTCCTCCCTGTCTCTGTAGATTGGAGGCTGTTAGCACCACCCTGGAGGAGCGTCTCCATCAACATATCAAACACACCCAGCGCTGTGACACCGCCTTCAGGCACAGGGTCCAGGTCCGATTGGAGGTGGTCAGGACCAGAACCAGACTACTCCTCAATTCCTTTAGGTAACACCTGGACCGGCTGGAACACTTGGGCCAACATCAGGACACTGACTCTCTGCTCCCACTCCTGCAGGTTGTTCAGTGAAGGAGGTGATTTTGCTACTCAGGAGGTGAAGTTGTTTCAGAGGAGGCTGAAGGAGGAGACCAAACAGATCAGCCTGACGGAGAAGAACATCTATGCCGACCTGGAGACATTTGAGTCCAAGAGTCTGGAGCAGGTAATCCAGGACTCCTCCTCCAGGTGAAGGAGGTGATAAATGTAATGTTAACAGTCTCTCCTCCTCCTCCAGGTGAAGGAGGTGATAAACGTAATGTTAACAGTCTCTCCTCCTCCTCCAGGTGAAGGAGGTGATAAACGTAATGTTAACAGTCTCTCCTCCTCCTCCAGGTGAAGGAGGTGATAAATGTAATGCTAACAGTCTCTCCTCCTCCTCCTCCAGGTGAAGGAGGTGTCTTGTCGATTGGAGGAGAAACTTTCCCTCCTGATGTCTGAGATGAAATTCACAGAGAAGATCCAGAAAATCATCAGCAGCACACAAGTCCACATCAAGGCTGAGGTACCTGTCTGTCTGTCTACCTGTCTGTCTGTCTACCTGTCTGTCTACCTGTCTGTCTACATGTCTGTCTGTCTACCTGTCTGTCTACATGTCTGTCTGTCTACATGTCTGTCTGTCTACCTGTCTCTGTCTACCTGTCTGTCTACCTGTCTCTGTCTACCTGTCTGTCTGTCTACCTGTCTGTCTACCTGTCTGTCTACCTGTCTGTCTACATGGCTGTCTGTTTACCTGTCTCCACATTTCTGTCTACCTGTCTGTCTACCTGTCTGTCTAACTGTCTACGACCTGTCTGTCTTCCTGTCTGTCTACATGTCTGTCTGTCTACCTGTCTGTCTACATGTCTGTCTACCTGTCTGTCTACATGGCTGTCTGTCTACATGTCTGTCTACATGTCTGTCTACCTGTCTGTCTACATGGCTGTCTGTCTACATGGCTGTCTACATGGCTGTCTGTCTACATGTCTGTCTACATGGCTGTCTGTTTGTCTCTACTTGTCTGTCTGTTTGTCTCTACTTGTCTGTCTGCCTGTCTCTACTTGTCTGTCTGCCTGTCTCTACTTGTCTGTCTGCCTGTCTCTACTTGTCTGTCTGCCTGCATTGATCGTGTCTGTCCCTCACAGGCTGCCTGCAGTAACCAACAGCATTCGTCCATCAGAAGCATGCTGCAGGATCTCAGGACCACCATGAAGGATTTACCGGTACCTGTTGACCCTCTAGAGTACTTTTGACCAGATTGTATGAGGGTCTAGAAAGTCCAATGGGGTCGGTCTTTCAGAACCAGCTGGAAGATTGGCGCTGGTGGCGTCCTCATCAGGAACTTTTGGGTTCAGCATCTTCATCGAGTATGAGGAGCTTTAATGTCTCGGTCTCTGTCCGTCTTCAGGTATGTCCGGACCAGGTCTTTGTGGTCCTGTCGTCACTCAATGAAGAACTCGGGAAGCGCTCTAAGTACCTGGACATTTCTTTGGTAGGTTAACTCCTATGGGTCTGGACTACCCTCTGACTTTTGTCCCTGGTCTTCCTGGACTATTTTGTCTTCTTGTACTACCTTACATCCTGGTCCAGCTATTGTCAACTAGTTCCTATCCTTTGGAATTTGTTTTAACCCTGAACTAAAACCTGACGACTTTGACTTCCTTCTGTCTTCTTGGCCTTTCTGGACCCTTCTTGACTTCGGAGACTACCCCTCGTCCTTCTCCCTTGTCCTTCTCCCTTGTCCTTCACTCTTGACTAGCTCTTGTGTCCCCAGACTTTCCTTTATCTTTTTTTGTTACTTATTGTCTTCCTGGTTTTACCTCTTGACTTCTTGGATACTCCTTTCTCTTCTGAGACTACCTGTTGTCTCCCTGGACTACATGTGGTCTTCTGAGACTACCTGTTGTCTCCCTGGACTACATGTGGTCTTCTGAGACTACCTGTTGCCTCCCTGGACTTCCTGGACTATCTGGTCTTACCAGACTGTCTCTGGGACCTCCTCTGCTCTACAGGCACCAGAGTTTCAGCTAATAAAATGTATCTTCTGGAAACTTGATTCTGTTTGGACCCTGTCCCACAGAGAAACCTCTCGGCTCATCCTACATCCCAGAAGCAGGTCCGGTCCGCCACACCTCCTGTTGTACAGCAGCCGAGCAGGGCAGGAGCGGACCTCTTTGATGACCCTGTAGTGGGCCTCATCAAGTCTCTGAACCGGTACCACTAATCCACTGAGTAACGCTGCAGAGAACTCGAGTACTGCCTGTAGAATCTATGTACCTGACGATGAAGAGGAGTTTCTTCTTCCCCCCCCCCCCCCCCCCCCCTGTGTTTATGATCCACCAGGTTCTGTGTGACCCACGAGGTTTTAGCAGATGCAGAAGAAAGAGGAAAACCGTCTTCTGGTAAAACCTGGTTCCTCCTTTCTGAATGAAATGAGTCCCAGTATAAGAACCTGTCCGGTTCAGAGGGTGGTACAGAACCAACCATCTGGTGTTTTGTGTTTGACAAAAGTTCTAACTGTAAGATATTTGGAACAAGTCCCAAGTTTGAGGCACCCTAAGGGGTTCTAGCTACCCCCTTACAGGTCTTCTCTGTTTCCCGCTAACTGAACGCTTTCAGTCACTAGAATCAAAGAACCGGAGTAAGATACTCATTCTGGATCGGTCCAGATGTCCCGGTTGACCCAATGATCTCCAACGGGAGGCCCCAAGTGGATCCTAACCAAGAGTTGAACCACCTGAGCTGACTCCATAGGCAATGAAGGATCAGCAGCTCTACTTCGGTTTCAATCCGCTCCATCTGAGACTTAGCCCCGCCCCTTACTGAGGAATCTCATTTTAGCCACTTGTATCCATGAGCTCGGGACCATAGATGAGGGTTAGAACCCAGAACCACCGGTAGATCCGTAGCTCAGCTGGAACCTCAACATGAGAACTGATCAGACCCAGAAAAGTAAACTGGTACTGGAGGGAGAAAACTTTGACAGGAAATGGAACTTTCAGATTTTCTTTAGGTAAGAAATGTTTGTAGAAGTGAACCGATGACCAAAGTGACGTTTGTGAGTCAGCAGGTCGGACTCCTGACCAACGTCTTCATCAGAGAAGTGCAGATTCCACACTACGGTCCATCCGGACTGACAGAAGGTTCAAGGTTTTTGGACCAGAACCAGAACTCAAAGAGAACACACAGTGAGTCCAGTGTACTGCTCTGAATTGTTGATAATGGAGGGTCTCAGGGTCCATGACCCCGTTGGCGTTCACCTGGGTTTATGTTGTAGGTCCTTCAGCTCCAAAGTTACCTCTGTGTTGAGGAGAGCCAACGACGCCCTGCTGCTGGTTGCCGAGGTAACGGGGAAACAGTCGGTTAAAAGTGATGAAGATGGTTTCATTTATGTTGTTCTCACGGTCATCTTCTCCGGCACCAGGACTTCTACCAGAGCGTGCGATCCGGGGTCAGTAGGTTCCTTCTGGTTCCCGACACTGTGGACCAATGGGCCGAGAGCATGCAGCAGAGGCTGCTGGGATATCAAGACCAGGCCAAGACATTCCTGAGAACAAGCACAGAGGGTAGGTTCACACGAAACCACAAAGACCGATGACCAACCTTAGAACCCAACCCAAAGACAAGACTGACCCAAAGACGAGTCTGACCCGAAGACGAGTCTGACCCAAAGACGAGTCTGACCCAAAGACAAGACTGACCCAAAGACGAGTCTGACCCAAAGACAGGACCGACCCAAAGACAGGACCGACCCAAAGACAGGACTGACCCAAAGACAGGACTGACCCAAAGACAAGACTGACCCAAAGACAAGACGGACCCAAAGACAAGACGGACCCAAAGACAAGACGGACCCAAAGACGAGACTGACCCAAAGACGAGTCTGACCCAAAGACAGGACCGACCCAAAGACAGGACCGACCCAAAGACAGGACTGACCCAAAGACAAGACTGACCCAAAGACAGGACTGACCCAAAGACAAGACGGACCCAAAGACAAGACGGACCCAAAGACAAGACGGACCCAAAGACAGGACTGACCCAAAGACAAGACGGACCCAAAGACAAGACGGACCCAAAGACAGGACTGACCCAAAGACAGGTCTGTGAACGTGTGTTTTAACGCTGGTTCGGGTTATAGAGGGCTTTGGGTCGGGCAGCCTAGAAAGGTTCTGTAGAAGTTCGGCCCGTTAACACAGACTGATCTGACCTTGAACCTCCCGTCTCTCCGCCAGAGTTGCTGAACCAGCTTTTGACGCTGGACGAGTTGCTCCACTTGATACCTTTGGTTTTGATCGGTAACCATGAGCGATGTCAGGGGGTGGCATTGAGAGAGGAAGTGGGCGGAGTCAGACAGAAGCTGGAGGAGGCAGTGGCGGCCAGTGAGAAGGAGAAGGTAAGAACAGCGAGACATCAGAGGTCAGTTGACCAGGGGAGAGATGACGCCGTCTGTTGTCCCGGCAGCAAGAAAACGTCCGTCGGCTGCGGGCGTCGCTACGTGATGACCGCCTCCAGGCGCTGATCAACAGGGAGGACCTGCGTCAGCAGCTGCTGCACGGCGCCATCTGTAACGCACACCAGGAACTACAGGTAGGTCATAACGAGTACCTGTCACACCTGCAGGGGGAGAAGTCCGTGTTACACCGCTGTTTTTGTGTTCAGGACTCAATGCGAGCCAGAGGGGAGGAGTTTGTGAAGTCACTGGCCTCCCTGACGGAGAACCTGATCCATCAGATGGACAACAAGGTCTCGCCCGCAGGTAACACCTGGTCTCTCAGGTAACACCTGAGTGACCCGATGATCCTTTTCACCTCATGAGAATGTTGGTGCTGAATGAGGCGTGGTCAGGAACAGGGAGTTGGTCAAACTGAGCTTCACCTAGTGGTGAAGTTCCAGATTGCAGCCTGACTACACCTCAGCTCACCCCTCCCCAACCAAGAGTCCAGGGTGTCCTTCCAGGTTCTAGGTTGGTGGACTGGAGAACGCGTTTAAAGACTGAACCTGAACGCACCACCGCTTCACTGCTACCTGTCAATCATTTTGTTTTGTGTTTCCATAGAAACGGAGGGAGGGACGTCACTCCAGCACCCTGGAGATGGTGCCGTTACCAAGGAGACCAACTCAGCACAGAAACTCAGCAGCAGGTAACACCTGACCTCTGACCTGCATCACATGATCACTGTTATGGAGAGGGCTGTGACATCAAAGCTGTGTCTGATACTGGGGGAAATAAATATTGTTGGTACTGGGAGGGGTCAGCTACGATCTCTCTTGTTCAGGGTCCTGGAGTAGTCCAGGTCCTGGTGGTGTTCAGGGTCCTGGTGGTGTTCAGGTCCTGTAGTAGTCCAGGTCCTGGTGGTGTTCAGGGTCCTGGAGTAGTCCAGGTCCTGGTGGTGATTAGGTCCTGAAGGTGTTCAGGTTGTCAGGTCCTGTAGGTGTTCAGGTCCTGTAGGTGTTCAGGTCCTGGTATGGTTCAGGTCCTGGAGCGGGGGTAGATTGTAGCCCATGACCTCTGCTGAGAAGATGATCTACTACAGTCGGTTCTACCTCTCTGACGGTAGCAGCAGAGAACCAGATTGAGATGGAGGAGGTGGAGATTTGTCTCCATGATGGAGCTCTAGAAGAGCATAGTCATGGACTTTGGGAGGTCTGTTTGGTTCTGGATCTGGTCTTCAGCTCCCATTTGAGGTCCTGGACTGCTAATTGTGAAGTGATGGATGCTGGTGACGATTCCAGGAGCTGCAGGATGAAGTTTACCTGAAAGCTGTTGGTTCTGTAGAGGATCTGGTCCAGGAGCAGGTCAAGGGGCTCAAATGACCTCATCATCCCCGAGGTCAGAGGTCAGGGGGGTCTGCAGTCTTTGTAGAAGTGTGAAGCATGCTGGGACATGGTGTGATTGCATCAGTTCCCATCGGTACCACCGGAGGCCTAAGTGGACCCAAACATTGGTTCAGAATCAACATCAGAATTTAGAACCTCATTCTGGTAATCATCAACTAACTGTCTGTGTCAGAACCTGGTCTGGGATCCAGTTCTTCCAGCTCCCCACCGACACCACAGCAGAACCCCGACCCAGAGCCACACCCACTGCCTCCATCAGCACCACCAGGTGCACCATGGGACATTTGGCTGTTATTGAACAGAGAGACGCCGCTGTGAAGGTATACACACACACACATACACACATATACACACACATACATATACACTCATACATATACACACATACATATACACACACACACACACACACATACACACATATACACACACATACATATACACTCATACATATACACACATACATATACACACACACACACACACACATACACACATATACA
>VRLP01010309.1:0-10043 GCA_009660295.1 Lophius piscatorius
GGAACACTAGGAATTACGCTGGATAGGTTGGCACAATGGAACAACACGATCTGGCACAGGTGGGAAGGGGAGCACAGCTTAAATACACTGAGGCAGAGTCTTAACAGGACGCAGGTTTTAACAATCAAGGGTGGAGAAGCAATCAGGAAACAATATGACAACAAACCTAATTACAAGGCATGACACAGACATGACTTAAGAATTCATGACATGTATGTAAAATTATAAGGTGTACTGATTTTATCTAAAGTTTTATTGTAGTGTTATTTATTAACACTAGTATGAATCTTAGGGCCATTTTCTTTGTTGTTTTTGATAGTTCGGCTGTGATAATGTGGTCATTATGAGTTTTTGGAAAAAGACTGTGTAATCTTGGGTGAAGTTTGTCATTTCAGGTGGTGCTTTGTTATTGGACTTCCGTTCTAATCCATAACTAACACCATGTTCCAGCATAAGGTTGCTCTTAAGTGCACTTGGCACCAGGCCACCTTAGGCTAAAGATCTATGATCGACTTTGTGGTTGTATCATCAGCTCTACGGCCGTATTTCTTGGACACTCAGATGAAGAGAGGACTAGGGCTGTCCACTGATCACCACTGGTGATGAGTTGAATCATATGTTGGGGTATGCTGCAAGATTGACCTGGTAAACCCACAAGTAGGGAATGGGAACAGAACAGCTGGAGGAGGCCCCAATACATCATATGTTCAACTTGCACCTCCAGAGGAACTATCTCTGGGATAGTCAGGGACCTGGAATCTAAATGTGCCATATTCAAGTATTCCATTGTAGACACAGTTGCTAGCAGCTGTGATCATTGATGCTTGTCATGGTGGAAACCCGAGAACCCTCTGGTGGATGACAGAGCTCAGCATGGGCTTTCTTAAGCAACAGACAGGTGCCAAGAGGCCAGAAGGGCTGATGCTTTGGAAGTTGCTAAAGCAAAAACCAGGATGTGGGAGAAGTTTGGGGAGGCCATGGAGAAAAACCCTTGGTCTGCCTCTTGGAAGTTCTGGGAAACTGTGTGATGACTCAGAAAGGGAGAGCAGGGCTTGGCTCAGACTGTGTAGCGACTAAGAGGATAACTGCTGAACCGCATTATCTCTCATCGGAAAGTGGAAGGAAAAAGCTCCTGAACCCAGAAACCGCAACGTCTATACTGAAGGCAGAGCCAAAAGACTTTGGAAATTAGTAAAGTAATACGTAAGTGGATTTGTATCGTGATTTCAGTATTGTGATAATATCGTATCATGGTTAAAGTACTGTGATAATATCATATCCTGGTTTAGGTATTGTTATTATATCATATAGAGGCTCAAGTATTGTAATCATATTTGGTAGCAATTTACATTACAGCACGGTCATAAGATGGTAATAGTGGGAAATAATGTGGTAATAAAGAGGTAATACATATGTTATATTATGTAATTACCAAAGTAATAACTAAATAACTAAGTATTAGCTTGTTAATAACAACGGGTATATATTGGTAATATTTCACTTGAATTTATGTAACAAGGCAATACTGTCCCAAAAATAATGAGGTAATAGTACAGTAATATTTTGGTAAAATGCTAACAAGAAAAGTTGTTATATTTTGAAAGTCTAATATTTTGATTCAAAACTGGTAATATGGGGATATTAATATTGTAATAACATGATAACTATGAGGTAATATAGGTTGAAGTTTTCCCAGAAATATAGGCTACTATCAGCGTGATACCTTCCAAAATATATTAAAATAGGTAATTACCATATTATAATGCAGAAATTCCTCCAACCCTTATGTTCCAAACATTCCCTTTATTTTATGTTTAGCATTCTAGCAAAATATTACTGCAAGATACTGAACCCGAGGTTGATCCCAATGGCTGTTCCATTGGTGTGTGAATGATGGTGTGAATGGTTACTGCTCCTGATGAGCATGTGGTGCCTTGCATGTTAGCCTCTATCATCACTGTGTCAATGGGTGAATGATGGCTCACAATGTAAAGGGCTTTATATAAGTACAGTCCATTTGTCATATCGTGGCCATGGCTCAAGTATTGGAATCATATTGTATCGAGACAGAAGTCTTGTTATAGTATGGTATCATGGCTCAGGTATCATGATATTATAGTATCCTGGCTAAAGTATAGTGATAATATTGTATCCTGACTTAAACATTGGGGTAACACTGTTTTGTGGCTTAAGTACCGTGGTAATATTATATCGTAATAAAAGGGGCAGCACTGTGTATCTAGGAAATATTAATTTGATGAATCAAATTATTTAATTGATCAAATTAGTCAGTCAAATATCGGAAAGTTATTAAATTCTCTTCACATTGATCTCATTTTTCTCTTCATCAAGGAATACATAGGACAGGCAAAATAGGATATATATTTATTTGACCACAAATTACTCATGCAAGATAAATATGAATAATTGCAAATAATTAAATGATAAATATGAATAAGTATTAATGAAGGAAGAATTAAAAGTTAAAACCTGTATATGAGTCTCACATCTCATATACTTATGGTAAAGATTGAAACTGTAAATGTTTGGAAAATGGAAAACGTGATATTAAATTTTTCAATTTAAAATGTTAAATTACAAATGACAAAACTCTTATAGCGGTCAATAGCACAATTAAAGATGGAAAGCAATTATTTAATAATGTTGAATATCTGGATATTGATTTCAATATTTGATGAAAGATGTTAGATATGGCTTAAGTGTCAAGATAATAACACTGTTTTTTCATGATAATATTGTATCATTGGTTATGTATCGTGATAATACTGCATCGTGACGTAATTATCAAAATAAAATTGAATCGTAATTAAGTATCATGATAATATAATATTGTGGCTTCAGTATTGTCATGATGTTTTATTGTGACTTAAATATCGCAATAATATTGAATCATGGCTATAGTATTCTGATAATATCAATTCTTGGCTTATGTATTGTGAAAACACTTTTTAACAAATTTTTTTTAAGGATGCATTGAAACAGACATTTTTGATCACACTTGCACCGAAAAGAAAGACCGTACATTTGCATTGCTAATTTCTCATTCCGGAATCAGCTTCAGTTATGATGGTTTAACAAGGGGACATTATATATCCTTGAAAGTGATGTAACGTGTGTGTGAGTTTGTTTGTTATTCATTTAATACGGAGAAAAATTTATTACAATGTGTATATGTATCAACATCCGAAATGCTAATCATTGACATGTCGCACAATGAGCCAATTACAAAAACAACTTGGCAGTTAACGTACAGAAAATACATCTTTAAAGAATGTTTGTAATTAAAACAAACTAGGGCATCATTTTGAAATCCTGAAGATAAATCAATATTTGATATGTTTAATCAGGAATGATGTTAGTTAAAAACTGTAAGTCAGGAAAAGTGTGAATTATTATTAATAGCTAATATTTCACAGCAATTTGAAGAAGGGGACATTTTAGGCCTTCTAAGACACTGTGAGTATAGTCTGATGATGTCTAAAAAAAGTTCTCAACTGAATATTTATTCATTCAAACTAATAATTTGTAGGAGTTGATTGTTGGAAGGACAGGAGCCGGGAAGTCCTCTCTGGCTCTGGGAATCTTCAGGATTTTGGAAGCAGTGAAGGGACGAATTGTCATTGAAGGGATCAACATCGCAGAGATTGGACTTCATGATCTTCGCTCCAAAATCACCAGCATACCTCAAGTAAGTGAAGCAGATACTGAAACGTCATCAAGATGATTTTCAGGTCATTTCTGACCTGAAATTTCCAAGACCCGAGTTTTCTGGATCCCTGAGAATGAACCTCACCCATTTGATAACTGTTCAGATGAAGACCTATGGAAAGCTCTGGAATTGGCTCATGTCAGCCCCATCGTTTCTGCTTTGCCACAAAAACTGAGCCATGAGTGCTGTGAAGGAGTGGATAACCTTAGGTGGAGACACCTACCGCACACACCTGGACTAGTTTATCCAGTTTCATACATTAATTAAGTCAAGGTTCATACAGTGAAACAGTCCAGGTTCCCACAGTGAAACAATCCAGGTTCATGCAGTGAAACTTTCCTGGTTCACACAGGGAAACAGTTATGGTCAACAAAGTGAGACAGACAGTTAGTGGTGTTACAGTAATGACGTTATTTTTATTATTATTATTATTATTATTATTATTATTATTTATAATTGTTTCATTATTATTATTATTTGATGCCCAACTGCATTAACAGTAACATCTTAGGTTCACGGGTCTCTGTTTACTTATTAATTCTGTTTTGAAGCTTGTTTGGAATGGTATCATGTTTGTGTGCAGTGTTGGTCAAAGGCAGCTCCTGTGCTTGCCCAGAGCTCTCTTGAGAAAGACTAGGATTTTGGTTCTGGATGAAGCCACAGCAGCTGTGGACCTGAGGACAGACCAACTCATCCAGTCCACGATTCGTACTCCGTTCGATAATTTCACAGTCCTGACCATCGCTCACCGTCTAAACACTATCATGGACTCCACAAGGTTCATACACATATCCTGCTTAATGAACGATACTATGTTCTTTATAGTGGTTCTCGAGAAAAAGTTAAAACCATGGCACAATGACTACTTTTTACTAAAAGTTTTCATCTGAGCCATATTAAAATCATTCATATAATCGTTGAATTTTTTTTTTGTCTCTCTGACTTATCTCAATGACTCATATTGTTGTCTCTCTGACCGCTCTCTTCGACTTGTCTCTCCGACACATCTTATTCTCTCATTGACTCGTCTCTCTGATTTTTCTTACTGTCTATCTAGTGTCTGTCTTTGTGTCTTGAAGATGAGTCTCATCTCCATGACTCCTCTTGTTGCCCCGTTTGACTTGTTTCTCTGACTCAATTTGTTTTTCTCTCTGACTCGTCTTGTACTCTCATTGTTTTTGTTGTCCCTTCCCTGTCATCTTTTTTTTCTCTCTGACAGAACTCTGCAAAACGTCTCGCTTACCTTTTTATGATCTTCCTTGTCGCCTCTCTTACGTCTCTTTTTGTGTCTCTTGATGTTCCATGTTGTATCTTTGACTCGTCTCACTGACTTGTCTTGTATATTCACCCATTCAACTTGCGTGTCTGATTCTTCCTGTTCTCTCTCCGACTTGTTATCTTTTTGAATCTTCTGTCTGACTCACTTCTCTTGTTTCCTGACCTTTCTTGTTTTCGTTTAGACTTGTCTCTCTAATGTCGTCTTTCTGTGTCTAACCTGTTGCATCTCTCTGACTTGTTTTATAGACTATCAAACTTAATTATCTCTAGCTTGTCTTGTCTTTTGACTTTCCTTGTTGTATTTCTGCCTTGTCTTGTCTTTCTGACTCTTGTCTCTGACTTATCTTGTTCTCTGACTTCTTTGTTGTCTCTAACTTGTCCGTCTGACTTTCCTTGTGGTGTGTTTGACTTCTCTCTCTGACTTGTCTTGTGGTTTCTGACTCCTGACTTGTTCTCTGACTCACTTTTTTTCTGTGAATGGTCTTTTTCTCTCTGACTGGACCCTTTGACTCGTCTTCCTGAATTGTCTCCCTGACTTTCCCTATAATTTCTCTAAGTTAAAATCTTGTTATCTCTCTTTATCTCTCTTTCTCTGACTTAAAATCTTTGTTATCTTGTTATATCTCTTTTTAAAATCTTGTTATCTAACTTTCCTTGTCTGTCTTACTCGTGTATTCAATTAGTGTCTCAGACTTATCACTCTGATACTTCTTTTTGTCACTCTGTATAATCTCTTTCTCTCATCTTGTTGTCTATCTAACATTCAATGTTGTTTCTCTGACTTGTGTCTCTGACTTGTCTAACTATCTCTTTGGCTTTCCTTGTTGTCTCTGACTTCTCGTTATGACCTTCTTTGCTTGTTTTGTCTCTGACCTCTCTTTTACTTTTACTGATGTCCCTGACTCCCCATCAATCATGTCTCTGACTCATTTCTCTGACTCTGACTTGCCTCTCCATTATCTCTGACTGTTCTTGTTTTCTTTCTGAATCGTCTCTCTGACTGGTCTTGTTGTCTCTCGGACATGTTTCTTCAACTTCTCTCCCTGACACTTTTTGTTGTCTCCATAGCTGATCTCTCTGATTCATCTTGTTGTCCCTCACTCAATTTGGTTGTCAGTATGACCCTCTGACTGGTCTTGTTGTCTCTCCTTCTCATTTCTATGAAACATCTGATCTTGTGCCTCATCTCACTGACAGGTCTTGTTTTCTTTCTGACCCATCCCCATGACCTGCCCCTAGGTTGTCTTCTATAATTTTTCTTGTTTACTTTTGGGGTTGTCTCTCTGACTGATCTTGTTGTCTCTCTGACTTTCTATTTGCTGACTTTCTATTGTTCTAACTTGTTTTGTTGTCTCCCTGACTCCTCTCCATTATTCTTTTATTCTATCTGAGTCGTCTCTCTGATTTGTCTTGTTGACTTTCCATGTTGTCTCTCTGACTCGTCTCAGATGTAAGGGTCATATCTCTGACTCTTGTCTCTGTCTTGTCTATGGGACTCGACTCATCTCAGCTTTTCTCAAACCCATGTGTCAGAACCGTTTTTCTGACCCATGTCTCTGAATCCTCCTCAGGATTGTGGTGATGGACCGAGGAGCAGAAATTACACGGGGGGGTCTTCATTTCTGTTTCAGAAATGGACCCCCCCCTCTTAGCTCATTGCTCTCTAGGTTCGTTTAAACACGTGTCTGGAGGCGGGTTTGATCCGAAAACACCTGAAAAAGACACATTTGTTATTGTTTTTAATTGTTGGTGGGGGATCTGTCTCTTTTCCCCCTCAAGAAATAATCTCTAAAGCTGAAAGAGAGACTTTCCTGTCGAAAAAAAGGCAAAATAACATGGTCCTCAGCAGCATATGACAAAGAGGGGAGGATGGTAGAACAAAATTTCATGAAGATAACCCACAAAGTATGCCGTTTCCCATGCCTCCTGACATTGCCTCAGCATTCTAACTGTCCATCACACCAGCAATAGAAAAAATAATCCTGGAGATGACAAATCTGGAGAGTTTTTGAAAATCTTGAGAAAGATGGAAAAGGATGGATGAGACTGACAAGCAGGCCTACATAGGGCTGCTAATGTTAGCAGGTGTATAGTACCTGAGTTGAGGCGGCAGCTAGTCTATGGGATGCAGAGACTGGAAGGGCCCTTTTCCGTGCCACTATGCCACTCAATCTCTTTACACTTACTCAAGGCTGCTACGATTTGATAACCGTGAGTCAAAACTTGCAAGACGTGTGACAGAAAAACTGGCAGCCACAAGAGAGATTGGGGAAAGTGGGTGAAGCGGCTGCCATACCTCTACAACCCGAACCTGAGGTAACAGTGGATGAGTAACTGGTAACATCCAGAGCTAAATGTTTATTTTCATATCTGTAATAGAAGTTATTTTCACTATTGATTTCTGCAACTGTTTTCTGTGACACTGATACTAATTACTGAAGCTAATCTTTTCTGTCTAAAGGTCGTTGTTTTTTCCGGCAGTATATGCCAAGCAAGCCAGCAAAATATGGGATCAAGTCATGCATGTTCTGCAACGCCAAATCCAGCTACCTTTGTAAGATGCAAGTTTACACCAGGAAGCCGACCAGTGGTGGCCCAGACAAGAACCAGGGGGATGCGTGTTGTGCTTGATGTGACAGAGGGACTGAGGGGTCACAATGTCACATGTGACAATTTCTTCACTTAATTTTCTTAACTCGGACAGCAGCTCCTGAAGAGGAAGATTACCATGGTTGGCACAGTTCGAGAGAACAAGCCTGAGCTCCCACCTGCACTGCTTGCATCGAAAGGAGAGAGGGGTCTTAACATCAAAGTTTGCTTTCGCGCCCACCACCACTTTAGTTTCCTCCCTCCCAAAGAAAATCAAGAATGTGGTACTTCTGAGCACACTGCACAAAGAGGCTGACATTAGCGATCATGAGAATAGGAAGCCAGCCATCATCCTAAACTACAACTGCAACAAAGGAGGTGCGGAAAACCTAGATAAGGTGATTGGAACGAAACAGCTGCAGACGGATGAGTGCTCGCTGGTCCCTGGTCATCTTCAACAACATCATAGATTTTTTTCTCCTACAATGCCTTTGTGATATGGAGAGAGTTCAACCCTACCTAGATGCCTCGTAAGCGGGACAAGAGGAAGATGTACCTGGAGCAGCTGGGAAAGACACTTGTAACTCCATTCATCGAAAGAAGAGAGCATCTCACCCACACAGAAGCCTCTGCAGCAGTTCTGAAAGCTATTCAGACGGCTAGATCTTGTTATCAACCTGAGGAACCAGCTGCCGCAGCCACTTCCCCAGTCAGCCCCCAGCCACTGCCCAAGCCACTGCCCCAGCTTGGGCAAGTAAGAGGAAGAGGTATCAGTTCTGCATGCTAAAGAAGGACTGTAAAACACATACTGTGTGTTGCAGGTGTAAGAAATATATCTGCAAAGGCTGTGCACTTGCATACTGCCCAACATGTGCTTATTAGTTGACTGAGTTATGTTGTGTGGTTCACATTTTCACATATTGTTTTGTATATTTTATTACATTGTTCAATGGCAAAAAAACCCCCAAAAATTGATTTATTGGATTAATAAAAATGCATTCAAAACTACTTTTTGCACATTTCTGCTACTATCTTAGGCCTTAGAAATACTATACAAATATTTCTTACCACCTATACATTAAAAAATAATATAAATGACAGTGTCATAGAAAAAAGTGGTGTCTCCTGAAAAAAATGCAGTCTTTCAACCATGTGAGGAGGGAAAACTCTGGGAGAACTGGGTATTCACCCAATTTGTGGTGTATCACAAGTAATATAGATTTGGTGTTTAAAATTTAATTAAGCTGCTTTATTTTTGGGGTTTAGTGAAAGCGGGTCATTTTGACCCCGGAGGACACGGGGTGCATACGGCGTATGAGGACATCGAGAGGGTTAAGGATGTCCTCATACTTGTATAAATCATATTTTGCTCTTAAAGTTATTAATATTAATATTAATATTAAATATATTAATATTTTATTCAATGAGGGAGCTTTCTTTATGAAAAACACTGTGTCTTGGATGTAATTTAACATTAACTTTGAGGAGTTCCATCTGAGGGATTGCTTCTACTGTCACGCCTGTGTTCCTTTCTCCCTCTGTCTGTCTTGTGATTGCTCCTCATGCTCACCTGTGTTTCCCCTCCAGCTGTGTCTCATTGTCTCGTTATGTCTGTGTGTATAAAGTCTGTCCTTACCTTCCCTTCTGTGCCAGTTCGTTGCATGATGTCCTCGTGTCGTCACGTGTCCCAAACCCTCACCGTGTATCGTGAGTACCTGAAGTGTTTCAGTTCCTGTTTTTCCTCGTGTTAGATAGTATAAATAAAGAGATACTGTGCACCAGCTCTACGTTCTATGCGTCTGCTTTTGGGTCCGGGCAAAACCCCACCGAAGTGTTAACAGAACGAACTGGCCATAATGGATCCAGCGGACGCACCCCTGGACATTGAAATCAACGAGTTGACCTACACCCTCATCTGCATCCACGTGGAGTGGGTGAAAAGTCCTCGCGAAGAAGTACAGCAGGCCGCTCTCCGCATCGCTCGCCGGAAGGTTGCTGCCCAACCCTGGCTGTGGGATTTCCTGCCAGACTGGATAAAGACATTTGTGGAGAACCCGGACGCGCTGCCGGCATGTTCTCGGCCCCGGCCTGTCGGGTTTTCTCCTGCGCCAGCCCCCGTGGTTGCTAGCCACCAGTCGGCTAGTCCTCTTTCTGCTGCGGCTCCGGAATCCGCTGGCCTCCTACCCGCTAACCCTCAGCCACCATCATCGCCTGAGGTAACTGGTAGGGTCCCAGTGGTTGATGCTGATTGGGGCTCTCTTTTTGAGGGAACCCGGCTGGCAATAAGACCGGTCCCCAAGAAGAGACGAGGTCGGCGCCGACCTTCATCGCAGCCCAGCTCTTCGTCCTCACCGCTGCCCAGCTCTCCGTCCTCACCGCTGCCCAGCTCTCCGTCCTCACCGCTGCCCAGCTCTCCGTCCTCACCGCTGCCCAGCTCTCCGTCCTC
>VRLP01010310.1:0-10041 GCA_009660295.1 Lophius piscatorius
CTGATGTCAAATCGAGGCTGATCTGTTTCTCTTCAGTTGGTTCACTCTGGGGAGGAATAATGAAACGATGGAGGAAAACTCAAGTCTGGGCTTTAAAACATAAATAAAGATTTTTTTAATTCATCACTTTTACTTAAGGGGTTATGAAGGGACTAAATCCTTGAAGACCTTAAAGGCCTCCAGGAGGAAGAGATTAAGTAGAACCAGAAGGAGGAAATAATACAACTATTAAACCACAAAGAATGAAACTTAGGATTTGTGTTGGCTTTGATGTCCTGGTGCCATGTAACAGGATTTCGATGCCTTTGAAGTTTGACTTAACGTCTATTATTCTCGGTACCTAAGGGAAGTACAATTTTGCATCAAGTTCAAGAGCGAGTCTTTAATGTTTTGTGAAGTTTTTGAATGTTTTGCGATAACCACGTCGCTGAATCGTCGAAATCTCAGCGTTCCCCAGCAAGATGCACATTTTGATGTAAGATTTTGCGTATGCCGTCAAACGTGTGAGACTTAAGTACACGGTCAAAAATAGTATGGAAGTTCTGAAGAAGTCACACATCAGCGACATCAAAGCCATCAAGTTACATGGCATGGGACATCAAAGTCGTAAAAATGGTTCCGGGGAAAAACTGACACAATTCCTTACTACACACAAAATCCCACAATTCACTCAACCAGTCACATGACATGGAGGACATCAAAGTCCTAAAAAAGGATTATGCAAAAATCCCACTTCAATGTTTTCCAGATTCATTCGTACTCTCTCCATACTTCACTATTACATCTACCTCTGCTACCCCTGTTATAAGAGTTGATTAGTTACTACTACTAACTAGTTCTACCCATCACCAGCTCAACAAACCAAAGAGAAATGTGAAACGTAGCAGATGCTGCAGAAGCAGCTGGATGTGCTCTTAGAGGAGAGAGGAGAATCCACTTTTCTCTGGGCTCTCGACCTCCAACGGTGAACCACGTACAGTTTTTCAAAGATCGCTGAAGGTAGCGTGTTTGTACATGGAGGCGACTGCTTTGATTGGTTTTCAAGGGATGGACCATGAAAACATTTACTGTGTTCCAGGTCACAGGTGTGTCTCTGGACAACAGTAGGGAAAAAACTGTTTGATTTCCTTTATTCATTTTTACATTTCAAGTAAATTACTTTATTGTGCTCAGCCAAAACATTTAACCCCAATAAATGGGTTTACAGAGGAAACACTTTTCTCCAATCCTAATTAAACCCTTCTGAATTGAAATGTCGGTCGCCTGTTGACATGACCTGGGATCTTTGCCCAAACAGTGTTAACATGCAGCGACTTCGATCATCAAGACTTTCATGAAAGGACTTAGAAAAAACCTCCTGCAAAGGAAGGAAGTCTCATTCTTAAAAGGGACTTTGTTTTTTTTGAAGCGTCTGTATTTTTATTAGAGCGTTGGTGCGTTTTTAGAGGAAGCTTGTCGGATCTTTCCGTGTCACATGACGCAGATAGATCGGTGGTTGAGAAGGTCAACGGTCCCGTGAGTGTTCTGCTAGTTGATATCTATTCTATATTTTCACATTATAGCTTAAACTGATAGACTTTGTGACACAATTCAACTTCAATATAGACAACAGCATCATCAGCATAGATGGAACTATCACATTCTTCGTTGCCACCAGGTGGTGCTACTACTGTTACTGATGTTATCTGACCAGAACTATTATCCAACATGGGATTTTAAACTCATTGGGCTAAACTTCAGTGTTTTTACTTTTTGGACATAATGTCAGGTGAAAATGTTTTACAGTCTAACAGGATTAGAAGCTGAAATTGGATTTGTTGATGTTTCCAGCTTGAGATTCTTATTCCACATATGCTGTTTCAGGCAGACGGGTCACTTGAAATAACAACTTCCTGTTTCATAGCCAAACATGGTCCAACATGCGGGACACGCCTCCACATGAAATCATCTACTACCTTCTGGAGCGCTCACCTTTCCTTGAGATTGAATTGATATCTATCCATCTGAGTTCTCCTGCTTCAAACGTTCTCCAGAAAAACACAAGTGGCACTGATCACATGACCTGCTCCGACTCTTGGGTCAGATGGAATAATTAGGAGAAGGAACTACTTCTCTACTTCTTTGAGATTTAACGGTAGTGAACATCCTTTTGGTCGTATAACCGCCTCCTTCTGGCTTTATTCCCTCTTCTCCTCCTTCCTCTTCTTTGGGGCCCTCCATCCCTTTGTGACATGGCCTTCATGCCTTTTGGATGTGACTTGGAGGTCTTTGATGTCTAGGACATGTGACCAGGGTATCTTTGACGGCTTTTCGCGAACGTGACCCTGATGTCTTTTTGACCTGGCTTTAATGTTTTTTGTCTTGTTTTCTGTTTTTAACATGTGACCCTATGTCCTCGTTAAATTGCTTAATGCTCTGTCAAGGCTTTGATGTCTTTCAATTGAGGCTTTAATGTCTTAAACATTTTTTATGGTCAAATGTAATGGTTGAATAGCTTTGATGTTGTTGATATCTCGAGTCATCTCTTTAATGAATCCATGACATTGATGTCTTTGAGACGTGGCTTTGATGATTTATCTATCTTTCCTCCCAGTACCATTGCATGGTTTTCCAGAAATTGGTAGAGGCCTCCTCCATCACCTCCCTGGACTCCTCCCATCCTCAGGTTTTTGCGTCAGCAACTGCCACATGTGCCGCCCTTCTGTTCCCGTTGGCTCCTTCAGAACTCCTGGGCTAACCGAGTCCAAAAGGTCTCCGTCTTTAATTTGACAATGTCCTTCTTTTCTGGCGTCCGTCTCCGGTTTGAAGTCGTAGGACATAAAAGACCTGCTGCTCATGTTGTGGTGGCAGATTCAAGCAAGTTGGAGGCAAAGGGAACATGGAAGTAAGGCGAGACGGAGAGTCTCTCATGTCGTCCTTCTCCACACTTACACTGTAAAAAACGGCTTTTGCATTACACAAGTGAGTACTTATTTCTTTAAAGTATTATTCTGTCCAAGGTTGGGAAGACATTTTCAAAGTTCCGCTGTAGCCAGGTCCATTTCCTGCTAACAGTTAAATGTCTGTCAAACTTCAAAGATTCTTCTGGACTCTCTTTGTTTCGGGGACACGTCCCTTACATGCGTTTGAAAGAGAGGAAGAACTTTTGAGCTTCATCCGGTGAGAGATGAGATGACTGATGGATGGAAGTCTGTGCTGGGAATACCAATGGAAGGTTCTGATTCTACTCCCGTTGGGAAAACAGGGGGGGGTGGGCTTTCATGACAGAGGGAGGTCCAAAGACAGAGAGGGATGGAGGACGACAGTCCAGCTCAGAGACGGACAGAGAGGAAGAAAGTCAGACATCTGAGACCAGGACTTCTAATAATACGAGTTTCCATATTTATGGCTCATTTTGCAAAAACAAAACTAAAAAAAAAGGGCAGGAAATGTTGAAATGAGAGTTTTTCCTCCAATGTCAGAGGAATCTTTAAAATGTAATGTTGCAGGTAAACCACCTACCTCTTCACGACGTACCTGCAGTCTGTCGTCATCGTCCACATGGAGGCGTCCCCCCATTGTTACGCCCCCATTGTTACGCCCCCATTGTTACGCCCCCATTGTTACGCCCCCATTGTTAAAAGATATTTAATTTGATTGTGTCACTAGTGGAAATCATTCTATTTTATGCTATTAAATTAAAAAAGAAAGGATTGTGTATTTTTACAGTGTGTATTATATATTTACCGCACCAATAATAGACAAATAGTTATCAACTGTTTTACATTTTAGTTGTTTTGAAAGTAAATTATTTTGAAGACTTTCCAAAACTAGACTTTCAGTTTTTTATGCTAACGGCTCTAATGCTAATCCTGCACTGTTAAAAGAAAGACGTTGAAGATCTTAAAGAAATATCTCAAACATTAACTAATCTACATTAACTGAAGTGTTTTTGTGTCTAACTTATCAATTTAAGTTAAAAGTACTTAATCTAATTGTGTGCGACCGGTTGAAATTATTTTTGGAGTGAATCAAACCATTCTCTTTTTACAGTGTAGTTGAGGTAATTTCTTTAAGTTCATCAACAATTTTCTTACTTCATCGCATGTTAACTTACTTATTTACAGTAAACAGTAAATAAATATTTGTTTATTGTCTTTGCAGTATTTTGACATTATTTCACTCCTGTTGCGTTTCAAGACAAATATTACACACTGTAAAAACAAATAATGAAGTAATGAATAATGAATAATGAAGACGATGGTGACACAATTACAATCATTATTTTCAACTTAAACTTTAGACTCATTTTCATCTAACTGTGTGTAACGGCTGAAGAAATGATTTTTTTTACAGTGTATGACGGGTTTCCTCCCACTCTGGCCGCTGGAGAGACCAGTGGGGCCAGTCAATCGTGTGAAGGCTCCATTTAGCACCACCACGCCTCTGAGACGCCGCCTCTGAAGTGAGCCGGGGAGTGGGGGCGAGGGAGGGGGGGTCCTGAGATGCTGCCTCTGACAGAGACGGATGGTCTCAGCCTCCTCAGGCAGCAAGGACAAAAGGACACCGGGTCTAGTTGGCCTCCTCTGTCCGCCCGCCCAGAACCAGCGCTTTTCACTCGGGAGATCCTAAACGCAGGTGAAAATGAAATAACTGCAGAGTGAGTGCTGCTGGAGGAGGAGGAGGAGGATGAGGAGGAGGAGGAGGAGGGGTGCGTTTTGCTGATGAAGTCGTGTCTGCTTTCTGACACCATTAGTTTTGTCACAACATCGGAGCAGCTGAATAATTCATGAGGACAGATCCAGCAGAGAAAGTCCGCAGCTGTCTGTCACATTTACTTTATTCCCAATGGCTGATGGGTAAGAAACGGCTGATTGACAACGCTGACTTTCTTTGATTTTAGAGCTCGGCGCACGGGGGGCGGAGCTTCATAAAGAATCACATGATCACTACATTTTAAATGTTCAACGGTTTATTCAGTCAGGTTTATTCAGTCAGGTTTATTCAGTCAGGTTTATGCAGTCAGGTTTATTCAGTCAGGTTTATTCAGTCAGGTTTATGCAGTCAGGTTTATTCAGTCAGGTTTATGCAGTCAGGTTTATTCAGTCAGGTTTATTCAGTCTGGTTTATTCAGTCTGGTTTATTCAGTCAGGTTTATGCAGTCAGGTTTATTCAGTCTGGTTTATTCAGTCTGGTTTATGCAGTCAGGTTTATGCAGTCTGGTTTATTCAGTCTGGTTTATTCAGTCAGGTTTATTCAGTCAGGTTTATGCAGTCAGGTTTATTCAGTCAGGTTTATTCAGTCAGGTTTATTCAGTCAGATTTAATCAGTCAGGTTTATTCAGTCTGGTTTATTCCGTCAGGTTTATTCAGTCAGGTTTAATCAGTCAGGTTTATTCAGTCTGGTTTATTCAGTCAGGTTTATTCAGTCAGGTTTATTCAGTCAGGTTTATTCAGTCTGGTTTATTCAGTCAGGTTTATTCAGTCAGGTTTATTCAGTCAGGTTTATTCAGTCAGGTTTATTCAGTCAGGATACAAAATATCACTAGTACTATTATTATTATTACTATTACTTACTATTATTACTATTATATTATTTTTATAAGTTCATCATCTTATGAACTTATAAAAAAATATATTTTAAATAAAAATAATACATTTAAAAAAATATACATAATATATATATTTATTTATTTTCTCTACAGTCTAAATATTCTTTTTTAAAGTTTTTACTTTCCTATTGTTTTCCATCTTAAATGACTTCAGCCACCAGGATATTCTCCCCACAAAGACTTCAGTGTGAGGAAGAACTGGATTCTTTCGGGGAAAGGTTTTTTCTCCAACAGTTTTCGGGGAATAATTTCTCAACGGTTTGTCCGATTACGTCCAAACGTGTTTCGTATGAGTCGACTGAAGGAGGTCTATCTTGTAGACCTCGAGTCTTCTGAAGGATCAACTTTTCTCCAGACCGTCCAGAAGTCTTCTCCTGTAGATTAGGATCATGTGGGTCGGCTGAGTCCACTAATCACGTGACCTCCCACTGAGGCGGCGGCGCGTTCCAAAGTCCCCGATCAAAAACCCAAGAGAAGAATGTTTTCTGAAGGACAACGGTGAAAGTCTGTCACATTCCCTCACGGCGTCTTCCCCGCCTCACGAGGAATAAATGTTGGACAAAGAGAACACGAAGAAAGTCCGCCAACGCTCCCCTCCTCCTCCTCCTCTTCCTCAGCAGGTCTTTATTGTGTGGAGGGACAAACGTGATGAGTGGCGTTGTGGAGGCGGAGGCGTGGTCGGCGGCTGTGGTGGGTTTTAAATGTCTGCTTTGTGTTTTTATTCGTGATGATTCACGAACAGAGTTTTACTTTTGTCTCCTCGTCAGATACATTCTGACGCCTGAACAGTCCGACTCGTCTGACTCAGCAGTAGCTCCGCCCCTTTTACTGAAAATCACTGCAGTCGTTCGTCCACGAAGTTTGATTTAAGCGCCGTTTTACGCACGGACCGTAGGATCCAGCGCTGAGATGACCAGAACCAGGCCAAACGGACAGGAAGTACTGGAAGTTTTCAGGTTTATCCAAAATACATGAAAGAGAAAAAACGTACTTAAATTTAGACGCCATTTACTTTGGAGTCATCGGGCGATGATGTGGCGTCTGTAGCTCAGGAGGAAGATGTCGTCCCGCTGCGGGGGGCCGGGATGTTAGGTCTGAAAGTTAAAGCTCCCCCTAGTGATGGAATATACAACCGACTTTTCCCAAAATCAATCCAGTTCTTCCTCACGCTGTGATCTATGTGGGTAGGAAATCCAACAATGATCCATGAGTTATGGCGTTTGAGCGACAGGATTGGCGGCGGAGGCGGCGGCGTTGGCGAATCCATCCTAACCCAGACTTTTGGGGTGTAGAACTAAATGAAAGTGGGAAATGATTTTTAACATGTAACGTTTTATGGAAGATCAAAGAGATTTCTTCATTTTCCAATCATGAAAAAAAACACATTATGAATTCTATCTAGTAAGATTAGAAGGCGTGCTTGAGATCCCGCCCCCTCATGTCCAGGGTCTCCTAATCCCCCTTTGAACATCAGCTTATAACATAAAAGCCTGCTTCTCTGTCGGCGCCGGGCCTTAATAGAATAAAGGTAGTGTCGCCCCGAGACTCACTCTTATTAAAAACTAATGGCGAGCGTCCGGAGACACGCAGGAAGAAGCCGGCGACCCGCCGAATCCTGACTCATCGTTTGAGAAATACGGCTCTGTGGATTTCTTAATGACCCATTTGCCTTTAGGAAGTATTTATACGCCGCCGCCGCCGCCGCGCCGTCTTAATTTAGCAGAAGACAAAAGTAGCAGGAGTAGCTTTTAACAACCGATCTCCATTTGGCGAGCTCGCCTTCCAGGAAGTGTGATTTAAGCCGGCTTACGTCGATGGAGCGTCTCCTTGGATCCGGAGGACAGCTCATATTTTCCGGCGGGCGCCACATCATGAATCGGAGCGTGTCAGTAATGGTTCTGAAAAATAAAAAAAAGTGAAGACCTGGACTGGGAAGCGGACTTTTAAACCGCCCTCTCGAATTTTGGGATGGAGCTCATCCCATTTTCTTCACTTTCAGACGTTTCCCAGCAGGAAGTGGACTTTACGCCGCCATGTGTCATCCATTTACAGGCTTCGCACGTTTGCACACCAGCTGTCCAAAAATCTCCCCACATCAACTCCATCATCCGTCATCCCCTCCCAGAGGTTCCAGCCCGCGGCGTCGGCCCGGAACACGCCAGACGAAGTTCTGCCGCTCTCAACAGGTTCGCCCGCGGGAGGCTCATCGTTTCCCAGCGGCGAGTTTCTGAGGAACGCACGGACGTCTGAGCGGCGTCATCAACATGTAAGACACGAACACGTTTAATAAAAGACATTTCTGTTAAGAGCGAAAACACAAGAAAAAGATCCTGAAAAAGCCCCCGATCCCCTGCGTCGTACAAGCCATCGCCCCGATTAAACGCCGCGAACGAAATGTGAAGTTTTGTCCGACAAACTGTTTTTGTAAAAAAAACTCCCCCTAGTGAGAGAAATGGTTTCTATAAAATATACAGAAAACTGTTTTTAACCTTTTTTTTAATAAATGAATGTCAACTTTATAAATCATTAATGAACAAATAAATTTTCACTGTCGTAGATTTTATGCTTTTTAAAGTGTTTTTTTATGAACTAAAGACACGTGAGGATTATTAGAAGTATTAACATAAATCTTATTTTCACTCCTTTTATTCTCGTTTAATTATGCATCACATCTGGTTGTTTGTGTTAAAATGTAAACAAGATGTATCGACATTTTTTACTTTTAATTAACTAGAAAATCTTAAATATTAGGGTGAAATATTTTTGGAGTTCATTATTATGACATCATGTTGTGATGTCATAAAGTCAATTATCTTTAGGATACGCCCCTCTGGGGAAGATTCCATACAGACAGACAAACAGACAAACAAACATACAGACAAACAAACATACAGACAAACAAACAAACATACAGACAAACAAACATACAGACAAACAGACAAACAAACAAACAGACAGACAGACAAACAGACAAACAAACACAAACAAACAGACAGACAGACAAACAAACAAACATACAGACAAACAAACAAACATACAGACAAACAAACATACAGACAAACAGACAAACAAACACATACAGACAAACAAACATACAGACAAACAGACAAACAAACATACAGACAAACAAACAAACATACAGACAAACAAACATACAGACAAACAGACAAACAGACAAACAAACAGACAGACAGACAGACAAACAGACAAACAAACACAAACAAACAGACAGACAGACAAACATACAGACAAACAAACATACAGACAAACAGACAAACAGACAAACAAACAGACAGACAGACAGACAGACAAACAGACAAACAAACAAACAAACAAACAAACAAACAAACATACAGACAAATAAACAGACAGACAAACAAACACAAACAAACAGACAGACAGACAAACAGACAAACAAATGAACAGACAAACAAACAAACAGGCAGACAGACAGGTCACATGAGCGATCAGAGGCGCGGCGGGGCGATCCGGAGCCCCCGGTTCTGATGGGAAGCAGAGACAACAGGTGGGCAGCGGACCGCGGCGGATGAAAGGATCTTTGTGTGGAAAACAAGATGGAGGCACGCTGAGGGACGGCGGAGAGGAAGGAGGAGAGGCGGCGGCGGCAATCCTTCAGGGTAAAGATGCAAAACAAAGAGTTTTTTTTCCCACAGAGAAAAACACTCCAGATAAGAAGCGTTGGGTTTTATTTATCTCACGGCCGATGGACCAGCGGCTGGACAGGAGGCGTGTCTTAACATCAGACCACCTGGAGCCAGAGAGCGTTTGTTCTCACTCCAGACGCAGGTGGAGTCGGTACCGCATGTGGAGGAACTCCAATGTAGGGTAAATTGGACAAGTAGGATTACAAGTTAGTATCGCAAGATGTCTGCGGGATACCAGGAGGAGGAGGAGGAGGGATACCAGGAGGAGGAGGAGGAGGAGGGGTACTGTACCACAAGAGGAAACAAAATCTGTGAGATTCATTTCTACAAAAACTGAAATATTCAGACAAAGGAAGAACTTCTTCACACAGAGATCCTCCTACCTGATCTGGTGGCGCTGGAGACGCAGCAGAACCTCCAGCGAGCAGAACAGGTGACCCAGAGAGAAGACTTCAGTAACAACTCAAACCCACGACCATGGAATGATGGGTGTGGTTTCGTCCAGAGGGGCGTAGAACCGAAAACAACCGCAGAATATCAGGATTCTAAACTTCTGATGATTTCAAACTCCAGGTTCTCCCACGAGTGAGCGGACAACACCGCTGTCCAGTTCTGATGCTGACAGGACCGTTGTAGGCGCTTCAGCCGAAGGCCGGAGGCAGCATGAACGCTCGCCACCGCTGACGCTCGCCATCTCGGACGCTCGCCACCGCTGACGGGCAACACCCCACATATATATATATATATATATATATATATATATATATATATATATATATAAAACAA